>JAOXYA010030972.1:0-12993 GCA_028565675.1 Sorex palustris
CCGAGAGTATTCGATATGCCAGACACAGTAACAACAAAGTCTCCAATGGAGATGTTACTGGGCCCGCTCAAGCAAATCGATGATCAACAGGAGGGCCTTTACCTTTTTACCTTCTCTTTATAATCCGGGTAACTTCATCCAATTAGTTAATAGTCATTAGAGCAATAGATGATGATGGCCCCAATCAATTAAAAGGAATCTGTCTCCTGACAAAGACCCACAACTGCAATATCAGCTCTGGTCAGCAATTCTAGTCTACCCAACAGCACTCCAAATACCACACTTCCATAATTTAAAATTACTTAGGAAAAAATCAATTAGACAGATATTTATATCAAAATATCTCTCATCAAAATGTAATCTGCATTTGTGTCAGATACTTCTATATATGGGTACATGGGTGCATTGTATATATGTATATGTTACGTTATATATACTCAATTTTTATATATATTCAAATGTACATTCTTTTTTCTGCTTCTCAGAATAATGCTCATACAATACTTTTCCTTAAACAGGAAATTACTTTGACAAGAAAAATGTAAAATGCCATCCTTAGGTAAATAAAAAGTAAATGTTACTCCTTTCAATTCTTCTGTTATTTTGAATCTTTCTTAGCACAAAGTACAGCAAGTTTCATGTTAATTTCAACCATCATTACAAAGAAATGCACACATAATATATACATGGAAAACACGGATTATGAATGGTTCACTAACCAGGATTTATGACCCTTCATCCTCTATTCTTAGACTCCATTAATTTATGTCCTCAATTATACTTCATTTCCCCAAATATACTTAATTTTTGTATGTGCGTATTTGTGTGTTTTTGTATGTTTGCATGTATGAGTTTTGATATTCATATTTTAGAACAGCAGTATTCATAAGAACCTGTTACAGTTGCTTGCTTATAAGTTTTTTACAAACACACTGAGAATAGTCAACATTTAGGCATAATTTTATTTACAGAATTTTAAGCCCACTGTCTAATTTGACCTACAAAAAGCTTTACAATTAATTTCTAACGTTTTTTTATATGATTGTGATCTGGTTGTGATTATTTTTTTGTAGCAAAGGAGAAAAAGTAGCTATCATATTTAATAAGGACTGAATGACATTTTAATATTGGCATTATGTACAGAGTTTAAAATAGCATAAGAGCTAAAGTGTACACTTGTAAATAAACATTGAAAAAGGTAATTCCTTTTCCTTCCATAAGGTGCTCTTGATATTTTTTCAGTGATATAAACAGTATTAATTATGGAACAAAACAAGACTACAATTGTCTGTGTAACCACCAAACATTTCACTTACAAAGATGCTAGTGTGTCTTCTAAAAACAGTATGCATTTTATCTATATTTGAATATTTAATTAACTTCACAATATGTGACTAAATAAAACTGTAAAAAGAAAGTGAATGATATATCCAGGGTGAAAAGCAGAGATGAGATCTATTTGAGATCATAGAATTTGAAAATACACCTTAGTATGTTCAATAGCCTATATTCCCTATAACTCTGAAGGAAAATATATCAAACGGTATTATCAGTTTATCAGGGTATTTTCAGAAAAGAGATACTTGATCTTACGTTCTGTTCAACTTTTTTTACACTTTGATATACCAGAAATTTTCTAAGAACAGGTATATTTTACAAGAAAGGAATAATAATCCAGAACACCCTCATTTTACTTTATTGATATTGTAAATTATTAAAATATACCAGTAATATGTAAGTTCTGAAAATATTTATATTTTAAAAAGATAATTACTAGGAAGGACAGGGAAGGAAAAATCAAAAGTGTGAGGAAGAAGAAAAAAGGGAATAACGAGGGAACAGGTTAGGAGCCTCAGTTAAACCAGTGTTTTGAGAGAGTAGTATAGCTATTGATACAAAGCACAGACTCAACAACACTGATAATATAAGATCTAAAATATAAACAGAAACATTGAAATATGCTTCTCATTGCAGCAGAGATGGGGGTGCACGAAGAAGCCAACATAGAGGGAAGTTGACAGTGGTGACAGGATCAGTGCTCAAATATTGCATGCCTAAAACCCAGCCATCAATAATAATAGAAACCACCATTCTATATTAAAAAATTAAGATATGACTCCTATCATCAATATGACCATGGTGTTAAAAGGTGTTAGGGAGTGGTGAAAATAAATGCTCACTAAGTCAACTGATAATGTTTCATTGTAGTTTAATGCTATTTGAAATATTGTGCTATCAAGTCATCAGAGTAAGATAGTCTATTTTCATATGTTACACCTCACAAGAGTGAGAACTACTCTCTATTTTTGAAATTTCTCCCTTCTTAATCAACAAAACCAAAACACCCTGAATGGAACAGAATTTCTAGTGAGCAAGGAATATTGATCATTGGTGGTTCCTTATCTATTGCTGCAAATTTGGGAACTTTGGACAAAGGCTCTCGGGCTAGATAATATGTAGATGGGGTAGTACTGAAAGAACAGAGTAGACTACATTCACAATAATCACATGGGCTTGTACCGTGACTGTGATGTCAAGGCAAATAGAGTTTACAATATTAAAGAGTCCATAGTTTAAGAAATGGTATAGTAATCACAGTATCATGTTGCCTGGAAATCATGGCAATCCCAAGAGCAAGTTATTTTGTAATAAATGTCATGCTTCAAAAACAAATAATGTATCTATAAACCCTACACTGCTATTCACTTGAGTTTTATTTGATTTTCTTCATTTGGTTCCTGATACATAGCTCTAAATGATTAAGGGTGAGATTGAAGTCTAAATTAATTTTTTAAGTGTGGATTACCTGTTTTAACAACACCATTTTTTTCTTTATCTACTCATATACCAATATCCTTTCATAAGATTAATTGATCAGATCTATTCCATAGCAACTACCTTAACTCTCAATTCTACTGCACTGTTCTGAGAGTCCTTTTTATCATTATACCATGCTGTTTTGATTACAATACCTTTGTAATGTAAATGTGGGAATAAGAAGATTATAACTTTTTTCATAAAATGGACTTAGCTATTTTTAAATTCTATTACACTATAAAATTTTCCTAGAATTTGGTCTCCAAAACAAGGTCATGACTATTTTTATAGGGATTGCATTGAATCTTTGTAGGGCCTATTCACGCTGTGAATAGGATGGCCCTTTGGGCAGTATAAATACTGATCTAGAGGACTGACTGTATGTGTTTACATTCTCTTGTGCCTTCGTACATCTTTTAGATGCAATACAGTTTTGTTTATATCAGTGTTTTATCTCTTTTGTTAAGCTAATTTAAGGGTAGTAGATTCTTTTGAGACACAACTATGAATAGAATTATTTTCTTTATTTTATCTCTCTTCAACTTCATTATTTGCATACACAAGTGTAATTTGTTTAGTGCTTTGTTATTTTATTTTGTTGACTCACTCTGAGATTGTTACAGGCTTTCATGATTGAGTTTCAGTTATACAATGATCGAAAACCATCCCTCCACCAGTGTTCGTTTTCCACCACGAAAATCCCCAGTATCCTACCACCACCTCCACCCTATCCCACCCCTTGCTTCTGTGGCAGACAATTACCTTCTTACTTTCTCTCTCTACTTTTAGGCATTATGGTTTTCAGTACAGATACTGAAGTGTGGATTACCTGTTTTAACAACACCATTTTTTCCTTTATCTACTCATATACCGATATCCTTTCATAAGATTAATTGATCAGATCTATTCCATAGTACAGTATTTTTGTTTGTACCTTTATCTATTTCAGCACACATCTCACATCCCAAGCATTCCCTACAACGATCAATGAGTCTGTGATTCCTTTCTATCCCAGCTGCCTTCTTCCCCAGCTCATAAAGACAGTTCCAGCTATGGTGTAATCTCCCTGGCCTTTGTCTCTACCGTTCTTGGATGTTAGTCTCATATTGTGTTATTTTGTATTCCACAATGAGTGTGTTCATTCTATTTCTGTCCCTCTCTTTCTGACTCATTTGATTTAACAGGATACTCTCCATGTTTCCTCCACCAATAAGCAAATTTCATGACTTTATCTTTCCTAACCTCTTCAGAGTATGGCACCCCGAGCACCATTAGGAGTAATTTCTGAGTAACTCCAGTAGTATCTCTGGGTGGGACCCAAAAAACAAATAATAATATAAAAAAGCCATCATCTTGTTTGATGTGTTGATATTTTAGTCTGATATTTAGTATTTATTTTAGTTTATTTTAGTATTGTATAGGGTCATTATCATTTCTTAAGAATAGAATTAAGAGTTTCTAGTCAAAGAACACATTCAGAGGAACGTTCCAGCATTGAAGATAGGATGCCCCAGATTTAAAGAGCTCGAAGTGTTTCTGGCATAAGAAACCCAACTTCTCTTTGTATAGAATCACAATAATCTCATAATTTGATTATAATTATATATCATTCAAAAATGTATCAAACACATTCAATGCTCCATCTTTTTAAAATAACTTTCATTTTATGTCTTTATATCACCTGCTGTTAAACAGTAAAGCATCGCACATATTTCTTCTTTCATAACACTCAAATTTCTTTCTGATACATCTAATTTATATTAGATATTATACTTAGCTCACATACTTATGGGGTTATTTATCACTTTCAGACTCTTTCTTCAAATAAATATATGCAACAAACTCAATAATGTCAGGAAGCATCTTACTACCATGTGAATGAATTTTGGTCATACCGAGACTAGCAAAAAATTAAATAGTCAGTAAACTCTCTAAGAGTTATGTAAACAGGGACTGGAGTGCTAGCACAGTGGGTAGGGCACTTGCCTTGCACGTGGCCAACCCATGTTCAATTCCCAGCATCCCATATGGTCCCCCGAGCACTACCAGGAGTAACCCCTAAGCATCCCTGGCTGTGACGCAAAAAGCAAAAAAAAAAAAATTTAAATAAATACTTAGAGGAAATTAGTTGCTTTTGATACACAGGGTTGTCACATATGATAATCAAGAATTAAATAAAATAGAATACTCTGTATATGAATCAGAAACAAATGATATAACATATTTATAACAAAATTATTTCTTAATGTTCGTTTTATTCAGTGTAACTGCAAACATTATTAAGTAAAATGACTAATATTTTAATTTTGTGCAAGTACTATATAATACACTGATGTTTCTTTTTTAAATGAGAGAGATTTATCTTAATATTTTTTACTTTTCCCAAGATATTTATTTACTGTAAATTGGAGTGATTGAAACATTAATTTTTTTCACAAGTAAACCTTAAAAACATAGGACTTGAAATCAGGTTTTGCCAAAGGTAGGCCTCTGTATATTGTGTGTGTACACACATAATATTTATAAATATCCTTTACATACACCAGGAAAACATTCAATGAAGCTTCATCTCAACACCAATTTTATGGTAATAATGAAGTTACATGATATGTAGAATACAGAAAAATCATTGGTGCATTTACATATTGAAAAAACTACCCTTATTATGACTTTGAAAAAGACACAAATCATTGCCCCACATCAGTAAGTATCAATTCAAAGCTAATTAAATAATTTAAAAACAGTCATTTTAAAAATAATT
Organism: Sorex palustris; assembly: GCA_028565675.1. Taxonomy (NCBI): domain Eukaryota; kingdom Metazoa; phylum Chordata; class Mammalia; order Eulipotyphla; family Soricidae; genus Sorex; species Sorex palustris. The sequence goes on from JAOXYA010030972.1 coordinate 5,579, forward strand.
TTATTAAATCACTGCAAGTTAAAAAATTATTCATGATTGGGTTTCAGGTATATAAATATGTTCCAACAGCAATCCATTTACTAGTATTACTTCCATGCAAAAAAGGTTACCAAAACTAGCTTTTAAAAAAACTTTAAATATCAAACTATAGTTTCTGGCAGCTAAGTGTTGAGTCACAATGAATTGTAAGGTTCATATATAAATATTTCAATCTGTATTAACATATAGTAAAATATTCTTAGTTTTCTTAGAGTTTACATTACTAAACTTAAATATAAAAAAATGTAAAGGATATCAGAACATGATACAGATAGTAAAATAAATTAGCACAATGATCCCAGTGAGTGAGTGCAATAGGTTAAGGCACTTGACTTATATGAAATCCAGCTTGGGTACAAATCCCCAGTAGTGCATATGGTCCCCCAAACACAGGAATGAACCATGATCACAGAGACAGGATAAAACTGCCCACCTCTAGGTGTGTCTACCCCTAAACAATTAGCATTGAACACTTAATGCAATGGAATAGATCATTTCATTTATATTGTTTTCAGTGAGTAAGTGGTCAGAGGGTTTTTCTAGTTAATGCTCTGACAGTCTTCTTGGAGACAGTTGGATATGACTTCCATTAAATATTCATCTAAGGAATCCAAAAACACCTTTTCAGAAACAAATAAGTTAACATTGTAGGTAGTGTGGAAAATGAGGTACTGATAAAAAGCTACAAAGTGACTTTTTTTCCGTAAGAAATATACTCTTAAAGCACTGGGTCTAGAAAGAATGATATACACACATTAGCAAGACATATATTAATATAATTAATGCTTAGTTAGTAAACCTTTCTTATTACAATCCATATTGTCATAACAGCTGCACTCAAATTTTTTAGCAAATTCTTCCACACCTAGGTCTGTAAAATTCCCATTCACTTTATATTCTTTCATGTCATCAATTCCAATATTAAATTGTTCTCTCTTCAGGTGAAGATAGGTGAGTTCCAATGTATCCTTTTACATATTCCTTTGCCTTGACAAAGAGCTTCGCTACATATTTTGGCAGCGAGGGTGACATTGAGTAAGTAAAGATTTAGGATAGTGTTCATATAATCGCTTAGGTTCTTGCAAGATTCCTATAAAACAAAAGTTAAGAATATCAAAGGACAAGTTAAAATATATGGGCACCTATACAAAGTGTGAAACATTTTATAATAAGAAAATAGAACAGCAAGAACAACAGCAAAGTAATGAAAAAATTATTTTGTCTCATTTACCTTATCAAACAAAATTATTTTAAATGTTTTCTCTCACAAATCTTAATCATTTCTCTGACCATTTAATGCCACTGAAACATTGCATAATTGAGGTCTAAAATACTTCAGGTTTGGACTCCCTTGATTTCTCATGCAATAATTCGTGTTAGGAAAATAATTATTTCATCAGAAGAAGGAGAAATAATAGAGTAGTTATGGTCCTTGCCTTGCACCCAGCTGACCCAGGTTTGAACCCCTGTACTGTACATGAAGCTGAGCCCTGCCTGAGTGATCCATGTCTACAGAGTAAGGAGTAACTGCTCTGCATAATAGAGTGTGGCTCAAAGCTCAAATCACTGGATCTGATAGGTTATGGGCCCTGAGTCTCTCAATCCAATTCCCTCAGAGGTTAACTTTCTTATCCAGGTGACCCTTCATCAAATTATTTTGCCTGATTTTGTTTTAGTTTTACTCGGTATAGGAGATGTCTCTTAGGGTTTTTGTATGGATGACAGAATAGAAATTACGATATATAATTGCCTATCCCAAAGCCTATATTATTTATAATATATTATTATATTATACATTGATCATCAATGAATTTAATGCAATTAATATATAATTTTCAGAAAATATGTTAACCTCATATAAATGGATATCTTATAAGTTGAGAGCTAGCACTGTAGCAATGTTCTCCCATTGTTGATCTATTTCCTCGAGCAGGCACCAATAAGTCTCCATTGTGAGACTTGTTGTTACTATTTTTGGAATATCGAACACGTCACGGGTAGCTTGCCAGGCTTTGCCATGCAGGTGGGATATTCTCGGTAGCTTGCCAGGTTCTTCGAGGCAGATGAAGGACTCAAATCCGGGTGGACTGCATGCAAGGCAAACGCCCTACCTGCTGTGCTATTGCTCCAGCCCAAAATCACACAATTTTTTATCAGCTTTAATTGCTTTCAAAAGGCACCCACAACTAAATTTTATATTTGCCAATACTCTAGCAAAAATATTTTTCATATTGAGAATAAAATATGATCCTTTTAAAGTTTTAATCATTTTGGGGGGCAGGAGGGGAAGAATGAGACAGACATCCTAACACACTGAGCTATTCGCCTAGTCCCAATTATGATTTATTTTGAATAAAAAGGCTGAGCACACTCACAGTTCTCATACTGGTTCTTTTTTTTTCTGAGTATTTTTCATCTACCAAGATTTTACATCCTCCAAATTTGTAATTTGTCTCTTGATTTTTAAAATATTTCATCTACTATCTTAAAAGTTAATTCTTTGAGAACAGCTTTCTACTATGTAGTCCAGTTTGTCAATGCCATTAAAAAAATCAGAAAATTATTTATAAATTTTCTTCCCTCCCTATATCTAGCTTTATTTTTGCTTTTATAATAATTTAAAAATGCATATGTAACTTAAATATGAGTACAGAATTCAGCTTTGCTTTTACTTCTAATGGTTAGCTGGTTGGTTTAATATCAAAAAAGTAAAAAAAGAAATTTAAATTATATTTTAAGTTGATATAATCTGATATTTATTTATATATATTGATATACCTATGTACTTGCACATATTGATCTATATTATTAGTTAAATTCTAATCTGATATGAATCAATTTCTAATTCTAATGCCTTTCTAATTCTAATAATGGTTTATATAGGTCTCTCATTTGAAAGAGGTATATTTCTATCTAACAAATATATATAATTTTTTATATAAAATTTTTAAAAGTTCCAATTATATGAATCAGGCATGTCATTTGGAAATGTGTTTATGTCTCAGAGTCCTGTCATCTCATTGTTCATTGATTTGCTCGAGTGGGCCCAGTAACGTCTCCATTGTGAGACTTCCTGTTACTGTGATTGGCATACTGAACACTCTAGGTAGCTTGCCAGACTCTCCGAGAGGGGCAGAAGAATTGAACCCGGCTCTGCCGGACTGGCTGCCTGCAAGGCAAATGCCATACCGCTGTGCTATCACTCCAGCCCATGTCTCAGAGTATGGTAGTAAATAACAAAAAGTATTTACTTTCAAACCAGAGATCTAAAATTGGGACACAATCCCTTCAAGATCATAAAAGAAGACCATTTTCTTTCATAAATAATGGTCCCAAGGTTTTGTCTGTATATTTTACTCCTCGACAGGTAAGTAACCATAAAGTCAGGGTTTCTGGGTAGTTTTCAATTGAACCTATTTTTATTACCTATTTAAAGTTGATAGCTTCAGGGATAAAGACACTAATAAACTTGTACAACTGTAACCTTTCCCTAAACTGTGACTGCAATATCTTACCTGCCAAACATATTTAGAGAAAATATTAATGTAGAAATTAGGAGAGCTGATAATAGGGGGCTGAGTGCAGAGTGGATTGGGTCATCTGTATCCTTAACACATCTGAATCCGTAAGACATCTGAATCCTTAACACAACCACTTTTTGCAATACATATGGGTGCAATGATCTGGTAATTTTTCAGCACTAAATACCCTATACAAAAGATATAAAATAACCTATGCAAAAATAGGAAACAATGAAGATATTCAAATACGTGGTTACTAGCTGAATAGAGAACAAATGAACGCAAATACTTTGAGAAAGTCTGCAAAAGAACTAAAGATACGTTTTTTGAGAAGATCCAATTTTAGATCTGCAAAACATAAGTTTCTAGTTTATTAAGGATAAAAGTCTTTGATATTATCACTACAAGAGATATAAAAATTCAATTTTAAGAACAAATACAACAACATTGAGTCCATAATTGAAAAGTAAGTACACCTCCAGTCTTGTGGAACATAGCATAATGCGGATCAGTGCACAAATTTTATTTATAAAGATGCTATAATCATCAATAGCCTCAAGATTATGGATAACAGTAAAATTACATTGCTGATACACATTGATTATATTTTAAGTTTAATTCTTAAACAGATTTCTGTCTACTGTTTCACAATATAAGCTGTAATGATGGCTGTTTTAACCAGGAATTAAAACCATTTTCAGCCATGGCTCATAAACCAGGTTATTTACATGCTCCTTCTGGTTCCACACTAATCTCATAAAATGAAAAGAAATGAAGAGATTGCACACATTAAATCAAATATCTATCTTCAACCATAGTCAGTAAAATTAGGCCTATGATTACCGAAACTCAAGTTGAAAATTAACTAGAAAGCTTTAGGGAAAAAATCTTAAGTCTACTCAATATGATATAAAAAGGGATATTGTTTTTTATTATAAAAACTTGCAGTTAAATGATTATAAATTGGAAAAGCAAAAAGAATTTGAAATGGAGTAAAGTAGCAATAATTTCAGGCAGTGTTGTAGGTAGAAAATAGTAAGGGTAATAAAATCTATCCCTATGTGTGGGATGCTGAGAATTCCCTGATCATAACTGCAGACTGTGATGCCAAGAATAGCACTGCCCTGTAGCACTGTCCTCCCAGTGTTTATTGATTTGCTGGTATGGGCACCAGTAACATTTCCATTGTGAGACTTGTTACTGTTTTTGGCATATTGAATACGCCATGGGAAGCTTGCCAGGCTCTGCCATGCCAGCAGGATACTCTCTGTAGCTTGCCAAGAAAAAGGTGAAATAAATCAACAAGCTAATTCAGTACTCTGTCCTACAATAAACTAAATGGAGAGTTACTATATTTGTTCCATAGTGCCAAAAATAAAAAATGATCCAAACTTCTTAAAGGAAAGTATCAATACTGGGGATTTATAGTGCTTAATCTTAGAATTACAGTCCTTGAAAATGGAGATTATATGTTTCAGGAAACAGCTTCGATCTATTTTTAAATAGTTATATATTTTAAATGATATTATAGAAATAAAAGATTCTGTAAAACATTTATTGGATCACGTCATTTCAATTATTTTTTTCTGTTACTTCTTTAGGTAGGATGGAGCGATAGCACAATGGGTAAGGAGTTTGCCTTGCACGTGGCTGACTTGGTTGGATTCCTCCATCACTCTTGGAGAACCTGGCCAGCTACCAAGAGGATCCCGCCCACACGGCAGCTGATAAGCTCCCCATGGCCTATTTAATATGCCAAAAATAGTAACAAGTCTCACAATGGAAACATTACTGGTGCCCACTCGAGCAAACCGATGAGCAAGAGAACAGTGCTACAGTGCTGATTCTTTAGGCACTGTTCACACCTGAGAAATATAAGTATAGAAAATAGTTGAAAGTTTTGAGATTATCTTTTTAAAGTGTCAAAATGAGGGACCAAGAGATAGTATAGAATTTAAGAAACTGCATTAAATACAGCCAATCCAATCTCAATCCCTGGCAACACCTATAGTCTCCAAGTGCTAAGAGGAGTCAACCTTGAGTGCAGAGCCAGAAGGAACCTCTCAGAATAGTTAAGAGTAATCTCCAAACAAGCAGAGACGAAGTTTCAAATTGAACCTTAGCTAATATTTCTATCTTTAAAATAGTGAAATTTTGACAAGTTTATCTATGGGGACAGAAGACCAAAAAGGGTCTTTACATCTTAAATGATCAATTCTGTTCCTTATACTTCCTGAAATAAGATCCTGGCTCTTGATACCATAAGACTTTCTTCATGACTCATACATCAGCGTCATGTCAACTTCTATCAGTTAAGGAAAAGTTCACCTCCAAAACACCTGTGTTCCCTATGACAAAACTATTTTCTTGTTGAGTCTAGAGGTTCAACTAAGTTTAATACATTGGAGAAAATGGATTTCTAGTCTTCTCCCTTAGGTATGTTTTGAGCATTTTCATTGATTTGGAAAACTAATGCTTTATTCCCCATTTATTATTCTTTCTGGGCAAATTAAAGTTAAAATGAACTCTTTATGTTCCAAAAACACTTGTAAACAACAGTATTTAAATTTTACATTATGTTTCATTCTTTTTATTTTTGGGTGACCTGGTAATGCTCAGGGCTTACTCCTGTCTCTGAACTCAGAAATTAGTCCTAGTTTTGCTCGGAGGATCATACGGGATGCCAGGTTTCAAACTAGGGTTGGCCACATACAAGGCAAATGCTCTCCCTGCTGTACTATGTCTTTAGCTCCAACATTATGTTTTCTTTGTGTTACAGAAATTGATTTCTACTGGGCTAGAGAGATAGTAACACTGTAGCACTATCCCCCCATTGTTCATAGATTTGCTCCAGATTTGCTACAGCGGGCACCAGTAACAAGATTTGTTGTTACTGTTTTTGGCATATAATACCTCACAGGTAGCTTTCCAGGCTTTGCTGTGCCAGCGTGATACTCTCGGAAGATTGTCAGGCTCTCTGAGAAGGGTGGAGTAATCGAACCCGGTCGGCCCAGGTTGGCTGCAAGGCAAGCGTCCTACCTACTGTGCTATAGCTCCAGCCCAGAGAGATAGTACTGCCTATAATATGCTTGCGTTATATGCTGCTGACGCTTCAATTCCTGATACACATGTAGCATTTTGAGCCACTAGGAATGATCCCTGAACGCAAACTGAATACATTGTGTGTGATAAAGGGGGTTAAAATAAAAAAACAGAAGTCTATCACTCTTGAATTTTCTAATCCATTTTAAATAAAATAATTTTAGCCTAAAAGTTATACAAAGAAAACACCAACCCCAATTTTAACAAAGAACATTGTTTGATGACTTCTAAAATAAATAGATTTTGTTCCATGACTATGCATATGCATGCTCACTGTCACTGTCCTCGCGTTATTCATCGATTTTCTCGAGTGGGCCCAGTAATGTCTCCAGTGTGAGACTTTTGTTTTTGCTGTGTTTGGCATATTGAATACATCTCTGGTAGCTTGCCAGGCTTTGCTGTGCGGGCGAGATACTCTTGGTAGCTTGCCAGGCTCTCCGAGAGGGACAGAGGAATCAAATTCAGGTCGGCCATGTTGGCTGCATGCAAGGCAAACGCCCTACTGCTATGCTATTGCTCCAGCCCGTATGCATGCTCAGAGAAAAATAATATATCTCAAATGAACAAGTGCATATTGACTAGGGATAACACTTTGAAGAGTAGAAACAAAAGATATCATTCAAAACTTACTCAACAGGCATAATTCCTGACCCCGTGCCAGGCTGTGGTCACCAGGGCACCTCAAATGGGGGTGGGTTGAGTTTTCCTCCCTCACCCAAGCAGAACCCTGGAAGCTGAAAACCTCCATAACCA
>JAOXYA010030982.1:0-12992 GCA_028565675.1 Sorex palustris
GAGAGAGAGAGAGAGAGAGAGAGAGAGAGAGAGAGAGAGAGAGTGTGTGTGTGTGTGTGTGTGTGTGTGTGTGTGTGAGAGAGTGTGAGCGCGCGCGCATGCGTGTTGGACCACATCTGGTGGTGCTCAGGGGTTGACTCCTGGCTCTGCACTCAGGAGTCATTCCTGGCGGTACTCAGGCACCATATGGGATGCCGGGGATCGAACCCGGGCCCGCTGCGTGCCTTCCCCGCTGCGCTGCTGCTCCAGCCCCAAACCTCGGATTCTTTCCGGCCCTCCCCCGCTCTTCCTCCACCTGCCCCCCGGGGAGGCGCCGTACCTGGTCCCCCAGGAGCCCTCGGTGCTGTCCTTGGGGCCGCCTTCAATGCCAGGAGCGTCGAGCAGCATGGGCACTTGCGGGGCTGGCGGCAGGGGGCCCAGGGGCGCGGGAAAGGGGGCCCTGTGGACGGGCGGGGGGCTGAGGAGCAGGGGCGCGCTCTGGCTCTGCGGGGCGGGGGCCAGCATCTGCTCGGCCGGCAGGAGCAGCTCTGGGGGGGGAGGGAGAGAGGGAGGGGGATGAGAGGGGGGAGGCGGGTGTGAGCCCTGGAGAGGGCAGGGAGGGGCACGCGGGACCCCCGCAGGGCGCCGGCCACCCCCACGGCCACCCCTACGGCTCTCTCTCCGGGAAGGTCGCCCCGCCTGGGCCTCCTCCTCTGCCCCTCCCTTCTCCCTGGCTCAGCTCACCTGGGGGGGCATCCAGAGGCAGCTCCTGGGTGAAGGGCCGGGGCTCTGCGTCCCCAGGTGCCGTAGTGGGGGGCGCCGCAGCACAGCTGGTCGGAAGCGAGAGTCCAGCTCAGAGAGTCCTTCCAGGGGGCCGCCCCCTCCTCCCCCAGGCCAGCCGGCGCTCGGATTCGAGGCTTAACTTTCCAACCTTCTCCCTTTTGTAACCGAGAACCCCTAGGATCCCAGGGGAGACCACCCCAGGATCCCAGGGGAGACCACCCCAGCATCCCAGCAGAGACCCCCCAGGATCCCAGCAGAGACCCCCAAGATCCCAGAAGAGACCCCCAAAGATCCCAGCAGAGACCCCCAGGACCCCAGCAGAGATCCCCAGGATTCCAGTGGAGATGCCCCAGGATCCCAGAAGAAACCCCCCAAGATCCCAGAGGAACCCACAGGATCCCAGGGGAGTCCCCCAGATCCTAGCAGAGACCCCTAGGATCCTAGGGGAGACCACCCCAGGATTCCATCAGAGACCTCCGGGATCCCAGTGAAGACCACCAAGGATCCCTGGGGAGATCACCAAGGATCCCAGCAGAGACCTCCCCAGGATCTCAGGGGAGACCCCTCCAGGATACCAGGGGAAATGCACAGATCCCAGTGGAGACCCCCCAGGATCCCAGGGGAGATGCACAAATTCCAGTGGAGACCCCCCAGGATCCCAGGGGAGACCCCCTCACGATCCCAGCAGAGACCTTCAGGATCCCAGGGGAGACCCCCAGATTCCAGCAGAGACCCCTAGAATCCTAGGGGAGACCAACCCAGGATCCCAGCAGAGAACCCCCCAGTATCCCAGCGGACACCCCCCAAAGATCCCAGGGAGACCCCCAGGATCCAGGGGAGACCCCCAGATCCTAGCAGAGACTCCCCCAGGATCCCAGAAGAGACGCCCCCAGGACCCCAGCGGAGACCTCCAGAATCCCAGCAGAGACACCACCCGCCCCCCCAGGATCCCAGGGGAGACCCCCAGGATCCCAGCAGAGACCACCCCTCCCTGCCGACCAGGGAGCACCAGGCATGGGGCAGACACTACCTGGTGCCCTCTGGGCCAGGAGCAGCGTCCGCGGGGCTGTCCTTGTTGTCGGCCCCGTTCAGCTTCTCCCCTTTGCGCCACTTCGCCCGGCGGTTCTGGAACCAGACCTGCAGCGGGAGGGGCCTGAGGCCGAGCAGAGCCCCGCGTCGGGCTCCTCCGGGTGCCCTCGCGAAGGGTCGGGACCTGCAGCGGCTCCTCGGGCTGTTTCCACGACGGGACGGCCGCCGCGGGGTGGACGGCGCTCCAGAGCGGCGGGGCCCTCGCCCCCTCCCCTGCTCCCCGCGGGCTCCTCCTTACCATGATGCGCTGGGGGGTGACCCCCACGGCCTGGGAGATTTCGCGGCGCTTGTCGCCGTCGGGGTAGTGGTCCTCCTGGAACAGCTTTTCCAGCTCCTCCAGCTGGTCTGGAGCAGAAGCGGGGAGGAAAACACACAGCGCGGGTGCCCGGCGCCTTCTGAGGGGGCAGCATCAGCCCCGCGTGGCCAACCCCCCCCCCCACCCACCCCCGCTGCTGATTGGCAGGACCCCCGGGACCGATCTCCCTTCCAACCTGCTCCCCTGCTCCCTTCTGGGGCTCCGAGGCCACAGCCCTGCCCCCCGGGGAAGGGAGAGACGGGCCCCTCTCACATTCCCCTCGGGTCCCCCTTGGGTCTCCCTCGCCCTCCCGGGCCTACCTGCGCGGTAGAGGGTGCGAGTCTTCTTCTGGATGGGGCAGCCCATGTTCAGGACCCTCTTTCGGGGCTCCAGATGTTTGTGGCTCTTCTGGTCCAGGGAGCTGAGGAGCTTGGCTAGGTGGCAGGGCTCCGCGTTGGGGGCAGCAGGGCTCAACTTCCTCTGTTTCCCTGGGGCCAGAGAGGCTGGTCTCCTTCCTGGCAGCGTCCCCTCCAGCCCAGAGACCAGGCAGCTCTTTCCTGCGGGCTGGGTTCTCTGCAGGGTCGGATTCCTGTCCGGGAGGGGCTCCCCCAATCCCCGTGCGGGGCCCGGGGATCCGGGGTTCGCAGGGGTTCCATCCCCAGGGCGGTCTGAGAATTGCTTCACTCCAGGGACCAGGGAGGGCAGGGGGGTCTCCTTCCTTGGGGTCGCCTGGAACCTGGGGGTTGACGTCTGCTGCGGCTCCTCCTTCTCTGGACTGGGAGTTCGGGGCTTACCTTCACCCCCCAGGCCTGTGGGCAGAGCCAGGACCTTAGTGGGAGGTAGGGTGGACGGGTGAAGCAGGACCAAAGAGACACTTGTTTGAGGCACCACAGGTGGCCGAAAGCAGGCCCTGAAGCTTTCAGGGTCCACTCTGGGCCCTAAGGTCAGATTCACCTTTGTGGGGGTGAGGACTCCCCGCCACAGTGCTCAGGAATGTCTGCGGCTCAGGTTCTTTGGGGCACTGGGGACTCACAGCAGAGTGAGTGGCAGTAGCTTGGAAGTCACAGCCACAAACTGCCCCCACATCCCACCTCCCTACCCCACCCCCAGCACCATGTACTCTCATCAATGGCCAAGATCCAGAGACTAGAAAATAAAGCTTCTGGAAGAGAGTGACGCAGAATCTCCTGCCCGCGCGCCAGGCTGTCTTCACCAGGCCCCCTCGTGAGGGGGGGGGCGGGTTGAGTCTCCCTCCCCGTCCCAAGCAGAACCCCAGTAGCCATAAGCCTCCAGAACCCAGCCACAGCCATGCTCAAGGTCACTCTCCACACACTCGGATGAGCCTCACGCATGAGGGAACCAACAGAGGAACTCGGGTATGCGGGACCTGTGGCTGAGATCTCCAAGCCGGCTCAGATCGGAACTGGGCCTCCTCTACCCGGATCCCCCATTTTTCAGTAGCTTGGCAGTCACACCCACACACTGCCCCCCCTGGCACCATGTAATCTCATCAACAGCCAAGATTCAGAGACTATAAAACAAAACTCCAGATTCTAGTTATTGTGAACAGTGCTGCAATGAACAAATAGAAAGAGAGGGACAGACATAAAAAGATGGCATTCATCTGGGGAACATAAAGTAACAAAATAGGAGACTAACACCCAAGAATAGCAGAGTACCAGGTTTTAAGTACCAGGAGGTTTACTCCAAGATGCTTCTTTTAGAGTTCAGATGCCATTGGGAGAGAGGAGAGGCGAAGATGCCCCCGGCTGCCTGCTTTTCCAGGGTTCCCTTCAAAGCTAGTTGAGCAGGAAGCAGCAGGTGGAGCAGTGGGAGTGGCAGTGGGAGGAGAACAGCGTGGCTGGGCTCTGCCTGTCTCCTCTCTCCAACATGCCATGGGACTTGTGTGCTTTAGCCTTAACAGCTGTAAAATGGGACTAGATGAAGCTGTTACCTCACAGGCTTGTCATGAAGATCACAAGAGGCAGTGCATGGAAGTGTGCAAAAAAAAATCTTAATTGTTGTTTTTGTTGTTGCAAGGAGGAGGAGGAGGCGGTGGCCAGGTTCTTAATGAAGGGTATGCATCAGCGTCACCCCGGGCGTTTTTGCAAATACACGTGTTCACCCCAGCCAGATGGCTCGAATCAGAATCTGGTTCTAAACACCTCCCCAGGGAATTCTGTTGGTTATCTCTCTGGTCAAGAACCTCAAGGCCGGCTGTGACTGGAAGCAGGAATGCCAGTCGGGGGCCCCGCGGTGGTAGTGGTGAGGGCTGGAGAGGACCTGCACTGGGCAGATCCCAAGCGGCCAGGAGAGCTGGCCAAGAAGTGTGACCTTGGGTGGGAGCTCCAGGAAGGAGGGGGAGGAGTCTGGAGTGACTCACAGAGTGCTGACCGGGAAGACCAAGTGAACAGGTGGAGGATGAGCCCGAAATGAGGCAGGGGGTAGGGCTGGGGCAGAGATGGTTCTAGTCCCTTTGGGGTTGTTGATGGCGGCTCTGGTGGAAACGCTGGGCTCTCTGTGCACCTGAGCTGGTGTCATGCTTCTGCACATCACGGATGTGGCAGTGGTGGGTGAAGCCAGATTATGGAGCCAGCACCAAGGCACGAGAGGGCCTAATCCCAAGAATCCAGCTCTCTCCCCCTCTTCCTCCCCTTGCCTTCCCTTTGATGTTGCTGCTGCTTTTTTTTTTCTTTTTGGTTCACACCCGGCAATGCTCGGGGATTACTCCTGGCTCCTGGCTCATGCACTCAGTAACTACTCCTATCGGTTCTCGGGGGATGATATGGGATGCTGGGAATCGAACCTGGGCTGGCCACATGCAAGGCAAATGCCTTACCAGCTGTGCTATCATTCCAGCTCTGCTGCTGCTGCTTCTGCAATGACCTGGAGTTCTGTGCTTGGCTGTGGTGCTTGCCTGCTTGATTCTCACCTGAGGTTGTGCGTCTGTGAGGTGCTGTGTGCACACTTGCACGCTCACATGTGCCCTTGCGGTGGTGGTGCATGCCCACATACTCCTTGTGCTGCTTGTGGGGGGCGCGGCACCACTTGGACGATTTCCAGACTTGCGTTTGCCTCGGGGTCACACAATTTAGTTGTGGTGCTCACAGGCTCCCTTGCTGCAGTGGGGTCCCGCACCACAGAGCCAAGGGCACCACGCTGGGCACATGTCGGTGTCATCAGACCTGGAGCTGGCAGCCTTGGACAGATGTGGAAGTCAGGTGCTCTTGACCTGAGCTGTCCCTGCCCCTCCTCCGCTTCTCATCCCCTCTCCAGAAGCAAGAAGTATTTCTCCTACAGTAAGCCCCATCTCCCAGAGCAGTGGGGCATAAACTCAGTCTTCTCTCTTGAAGATAAATCACTGTGGACTATTTTGTTGTTGGAGGGCTCACATGGCAGTACTCAGGGCTTATTACTGACTTTATGCTCAGGAACCAGTCCTGCAGTGCTCGGGGGACCATTTGAGGGGCTGGGGATTGAACTGGGATTGGCCGCATGGAAGGCAAGTGCTCTACCTGTTAGGCTATCTCTCCAGTCCTCTGCTGGCCACTTTCCCTCACAAATCTCCAAGTTTTGCGGCTGGAGCAATAGCACAGTGGGTAGGGCGTTTGTCTTGTACTCAGCCAGCCCGGGGTTCAATTCCCGGCATCCCATATGGTCCCCCGAGCAATGCCAGGAGTAATTCCTGAATGCATGAACCAGGAGTAACCCCTGTGCATCACCGGGTGTGACCCCCCCCCAGAAAAAAAAGAAACAAAACAAATCTCCAAGTATTTCACACCCGCTATGGGAAGAGTTTACTCCTCACTAATGCGTTTCCTAAGACAGCTCCCCCACCCCCACCACGCCTCCTCGGAGATTTGGGACCAACTTCCCGAGGCCCCTGCCCTCATTGCTGTGATATAAAGTCAACCTCCATGGGTGGTTCTTAGCTCTGCTGGTTCCAGGCCTTTCTGTCCACCGCTTTCTCTTGGGTGAGAATATCAGTTGTTTTGGGGCCTCTCCAAGAGGCATTTGCATTTAGAACTACGGGTGAAAGAGAATTAATGGAAATTGTCGCATTCCTGAGGGAAGGTGATCTTGGGATGAATTATTCATTTGCTCATTCAGCATATCGCTCTCTGGTAAACCTGGCTGCACTGACGCAAATTTTTTTTTGGTTTTTTTTTTTTTTTTTTTTTGCGCTGTACAGTAAACTAGCTGCTGGCCACATGTGGCTAGTGAGTGTCTCACATGTGGCTAGCATTTGAACAACCCTGAGTTGGATTTTTAAATTTAACTTATTTGGTGGGATGGGGCATCGGGCCACATCTACATCTGGCTGTGCTCAGGATTCACTCCTGGTGGGGCTTGCATGAGGGCCGGATGCATGCAAGGCAAGGGCCTCAACATCTGTACCAGTCTCTTCACCTCCCCATGAATGTTTCCTTTGAATGAAATACAAGTAAACCTAAATTGGCTAAAGAAAAGCAGGAACTATAAGGCTGCCCTCACTGGATCAGTGAGAGAGCAAGTCTAGGCCGGATACCTCATTCCAGTACCCCACTAACCAGTGCCCCCCAAAGGTAATGCTGGAAATGGGTCTTGGAGTTAAATGGACTCTCTCTCTCTCTCTCTCTCTCTCTGGTTTTTGGGCCACACCTGGTCATGCTCAGTATTCACTCCTAGTTCTGCACTCAGGGATTACTTCTGTGGGGTCAGGGAACCATATGGGATGTTGGGGATCGAACCCGAGTCAGCCATGTGCTAGGCAATCACCCTACCCACTATATTAAATCTCTCCTGCCCCTTTAGGTAAATTTTAAAACTTGCTTCAGTTTGTATTGAGGCCTGGGACTTACAAAGTGTTAATATTAGTGGTCAAAGAATGTGCCAGCCCCACACCCACTGCCAGAGTAAGGCCCTCCCTTAGCAAGCCCAGATCTGTGGCCAGCCTGTTTCCCTGGGCCACTTCTCATTGCCTTACGATGCTTCTTTAAATTCCACACAGGCTAGTAATCTGGCTCTCTCCCAAACCTCCCTCCTCAGCCCTTCAGAGACCCTCAAGAAGGCAAGTGTCTACCCCTGTCTCCCACAGAGCTATCCCACTGTTCTCTTTGGGGGCACAGGAGTCACAGGCAGAGTCCCCGCTTCCTCATTGACGGCTGCCTGGCTCTGTGCCTGAGCCCAGAGCGAGGATTATGCTCTGAGCACCACTGATGTGGCCACAACACAAACAAAAAATGCCTAGACTGAAGGGGTTAATATCCCAAATACATAAGGAACTGTGACTAGAGAGATGGTACAGCGGGTAGAGCATTCATTTGTTATGCATGCCGCTGATCTGGGTTTGATCTACAGCATCCCCTGAGTCTGTCAGGAGTGATCCCCGAGCACAGAACCAAAAATAAGGCTTGAACATTGCCAAGTGTGCTACCCCCCAAAAAATTATAAAAGGGGGGACCCTTGGGAAAGGATGGTCCAGGGTTCCCTAAGAACTAGTTCTGAAGCATCCCTGTGAGCAGGCCCTATGTGGCAGGAGGGCAGAGAGGGTACAGGTGCCGTGGCTTCCCTGGGCTCATTGTTTCTCCCAAGACCTCAGCTTTCTTGTTCTCTCTATGTCTGTCTAACAAACCAGCATTTTTGGGGGTGAGGCCCATACCCAGAAATACTCAGGGCTTACCATGTAGGGTGCATAGGACTGAACCAGGGAAGGCCGTGTGCTTGGCACGCCAACCCCTGTGTTATGGAGATCTCTGGCCCCTCCACTGAATGATACTTTTTCTGAAGAGTGGAACTTCAATTACCAACACACTAATGTAATCTATTTTTAGACATCTTTTTGCTTTGTTTATGATCCCCTTCGTACGGCCCGAGCACAGAGCCAGGAGTAGTCCCGATGCACCACCAGGTATGGTCCCCAAAACTCCCCTCCTCCCACCCCCCAACCCAAACAACAACAACAGCAAAAAGCATTCATTGAGGCCTGAGTGATTCTGGATAAAGTGGACGCTCTTGATGAGGGCAGGCTGCACACTCAGGACCAAGGTTCCACTTCTGTGGGACCCTTTGTTTCCAGGGAGGTTCTGTGAATGAGCCCCTTCTATGTGGAGAGCACGTGCCCGCGGACCTGGAGGGCTGAAGGTCCCACCCTCCCCGGGAATGCAGGCTTGGGCAGTCTGGGGTACATTCACTGGGTTTCTGGGGGCCCGGAGAGCCGTGACAGTGGACTTGGAAGGCCAATTCCACATCAGACCACTCGACATGAGCACAGCTTTGTCATTGAATCAGGTCTGGCCCTGGCTCTTCCAGCAGCCTCTGCCCTCATAGGCACCTGGGTGCCAGTCGCGTCTTTCCAAGCCACTCTGGGTGATGGCAACAGGAGTGCTGCAGATCAGTGAGGGGACCTCCGGTGATTTCTTCCCCACCACAGGGAAGGCAAGTGTAGTGAAGGCAGTGAGTGGGCCTGGGGATGAGACCCGTAGCCCCAGGGAGTTCCTCTCCTAACCTGAGAATGTCAGAGTGCAGGCGTGCATCACACATTCCACAGCAGGTTGTTTGTTGGGCTTTGTCAGGGCCGTTGGGTTGCAAAACCATGAGACCCAAAACATTTTCTCCCAGAGGGAGAACAAAACAAGACTATGCCTCACTAACTAACAATCTCTAAGGCCCTTGACAGGGTTTTAGAGGTTGGCAAAACCGTACTCTGATGAGCACCCAGGGCCAGAGATGGAGCAGAGGTTGGGCAAACTGCAGCCCGTAGAGGTTTCCAGAAGGATCCCGTCATAGGTGGGGTAGAGGTGAACCATGCAAATATAAATGTTCGGATTAGTGGAAATTAGATCTGGGTGGTAAATCCGAGGGTTTTTACAGGGAGAAGGTGTGGTGTGGGCAGCAAGAAGCACAGGCAGAGAGCTTTTCAGTGACCCCCATGTGGTTTCTGGGTTGTTTGTGGTGGTTTAAACCCTACGGTTGGGGAGAACATATTTGCCTACCACTCATCTGATAAAGGGTTAAAATCCACTGTCCAAAAAACATTGGTGGAAGAATGACATAAACGACCTCCTCAACACGTGGGGGAAAGAGATGAACGGAAACTCCCTCCACAAAGACGTGCAGATGGCCTCCCCGCGCTTTCCTCAGGGAGGTGATGCCTAGGGTGTGACACAGCCAGGTATGTCAGAGCGCCCAGAGGGACAAAGTCCGGACTTGGCAGGGATTGTAAAGAAAGCCCAGCCTGAGCAAAGGTTACTGTCTCCTGCTTCCTTATTGGAAGTGCACTGGGAGCAAGAACAAGGCACAAACAGGCCCTCAGCAGGGGGCGTGGTAGGGGGTCCCTCTCAGGGAGAGAGAACCAGCACCTCATGCCTGTTTGTTTTCAACTCTGTGCACCGCCTCCCTCCCCCCCCAAGACTAGTCCCCACACCAGAGGGCATGTGTGGGGGTATCAAGAAAGATGCTGGTGGAACCCTATTAGCCCCTTCCCAGGGCAAATACTCTGGAACATTCCGCCTGAGGGAGGTCTTCCGGGTTGAGGAGTGCCCCCATTAGCACTGCTCAGGTGCCTATCCCGGTCGTAAATAAATGAGGGAGTGGGAGCGTCCTGTGGGCAGCTCCCTCAGTGCGGCCTTTCTGGGCTGCAGGTGACTCACCTAGTTTGCTTCATTACTGCGCAGCTGGTGCAGTCGGACACCTTCCTGCCAGGGCTGTGTGGATGGAGCCTATGTATCTGAGGGAGGTGGCTGTGTGGATAGGACCCCTTGTGTCTGAGAGGTGGCTGCGTGGAAAAGACACCCTGTGTCTGAGGGAGGTGGCTCTGTGGACAGGGCCCACCACCTCTGAAGGAGGAGGCTGTGTGGAAGGCTCTGCCATGTCTGAGGAAGGTGGCCTGAGGTGACCAGCAGCCCTTCCCCAAGCGATCCCCTCCCAGCGGAGGAGGGTCAGCAGAGCATTAGTGCAACACTTGGGGCTTTGCTGGAGCCCTCAGGAGTGGCTGTCAGAGGACACTCAGGCGTCCAGTTTCACTTTCTGCTTCTGTCACTTTGCATGCGACCTTTGATGGCTCACTCTGCCCTCAGTCGCTTCACTCAGAACAGGAGCCTGGCAACAGTCCAGGTCTGCCAGAGTTACTGTAGGTGTAAAGGAGTCAAACCAGGCCCGGACGCACAGGGCTGAGCACATGCTGCAAACCTCAGCACTGCTTGGTCCCCTGAGCACAGTGGCAGTCACCCCTGAGCGCTGGAGATGCACTCCAAAGTGAAGAGTCAAAGCAGGGCCAGAGAAACAACACAGCTCAGGTGTTTGGTCACAAGTTCGAATATCTGCTGTCCCTCGTGTACTGAGGGCGGCCCTGGCACCTCTGCAGGCATGTTCTAGCTCAACCCACAGTAAAAGGGGTGCCACTTCCTCTTTGTATCACAGCTACAAAAACACGTGGGACACCACAGCCAGGAAGTGCAGCCTCTGGTGTGAGCATCGAGGTGACGCCCTCGAGGCTCAACAACTGGAACTTGGGTGCCTCAGCCAAGTGTGGGAGCCCCTTCCCCGCTCCAGCTAAAAATCCCTGAGCACCACAGCCAATTCTGTGTGGGAGCCCATCATCCACACACAGCCGCACAGCCACCTCAGTGGCCATGAAGTGAGGGGGGGGGCGGGAATGAGAAGTGCGTGAGGGGGCCAAGGAGACAGTACGGGAGTCAAGGCATTTGAGTGACCCCGATTCGTCCCCAGCACCCCTTAGGATCCGCCAAGACCCACCAGATCACTAGGTGATTTCCTAGTGATCCCTGAGCACTGAGCCAGGAGGAAGTCCTGAGTACCGCCCAGTGTGTACCAGAAACCTAAAATATAAGGGTTATTCAAGTGAAAAGAGCTGAAGCAAAGCTCTGGGGGATGGTCACACCCGCAGAGAGGCCTGTCGTCACCCCGGTGGTCATCACTGACTCACCGCCCTCAGTCACCCGGTTCCGGCCCTCTCTCTGTGCGGGGGAGTGAGCAGGATGGGCCTCGGGTGCCAGGCGGGGCCTCTTGCGCCCCGCCCCGAGCCGGGCTCCCAGCCCAGAAACCAGCTCCTGCCTGAAACCATGACTGTGCGCCCAGGCACGTGCAGGCCGCGTCCTCCCGGCCCTGGGCACGACCGACAGCTGTGTCCAGGAGCTCTCTGGTACCGGGAGCTGGCACTGACCAGGCAGGTTTCCCGGTGCCCACGTGCGCGCCCTGGGGCCTCCCACACAGCTGAGCACAGTCCCCCACTCCGGAACTGAAGCTCAGGGAATTGTCCTCTGTGGCCAGCGCTGGGCCGGATGCCCCTCCCAGAGCAGGGCCCTGGAGACTTCACATTGTGAATAGGCTTGTGGGGAGGGCGAAGAGAACCCCAGAGTGGGACTGTAGTGGCCCAGGTCAGAGTCAGGGTTCTGGCCCCACCCCGCACCCCAGGGCTGACTAAGCCCAGGAGCTCGTCCTTGGGAGGAGATGGGGAGCCTGCCCCCCTGCGCAGCATCTTCCCAGCAGACCCTGCCATGTCTCCACCCCTACCTGCTCCAGGACATTCCCCAGAGCCACCCCCTCCCACTGGACACTCCTCACCCAGCGGTGATCTGCACGGAGAAAAATGGTCTAGCAGAATTTAGAATTAAGCACTGTCACTGTTTTGCGTCCCTCCCACCCCCCTTCCAAGACAGGTTTTGTGGAAAAACAAAGACTTTCCTTTTTTTGGGGGGGCGGGGTCACACCTGGCGATGCATAGGGGTTACTCCTGGCTTATGCACTCAGGAATTACTCCTGGCAGTGCTCAGGGGACCATATAGGATGCTGGGAATCGAACCCAGGTCAGCCACGTGCAAGACAGATGCCCTACCCGCTGTGCTATCACTCCAGCCCCCAGACAGACTTTTCAAGTGTGTTCTGCCCTCATGGTGCCTCCCCACCCCCACTATCAACACCCCACACTGCCCTTTCTTTCCCGCCCAATAAAATGTCACTTGAACAGGCACAGAGCTGCAAGCCGACTCAGGGGTCACCATCTGGAGTGGAGAAAAGGAGGGCACTTGTGGGTGATTTCCTAGTTCCTAACCCCTCGGGGGACCCAGACACTTTTACGCTCTCTCTCTCTCTCTCTCTCCACCCCCCCCACATTTCCACGGCCACCATCGTCACCCTCTTACGACACCCCCTCTCCCACATTTGCTGATACAGATTAAGTCCCCCCTAACGCCCCTTCTCCTACAGATCGCCCCCTTCTTCCGAGTACCCCTGGAGCCTCTCCAGATTCTTTCGCAGCCGCTCCACTCCCACCACCCACCCAAACGATCTCCCAAGCGAACTTCACGCTTCTGAGTTTGGCTGCGGCCGAATCCTGACAGCCAGACCAAGCCAATCCGCGCGGGATAAATAACCGCGTCCGCCAATGAGCGGCCGCCCGGAGGCGGGAGGCGGGACTTCGCCCAAGTTCCTCCGGTCCTGAAACCAAAGACCTGTTGCCGCCGCTGCCAGGCCGCAGAGTTTCTTAGTTACCGCGGCGCCCACGGTGGCCTGGGGCCGCGGCCGCCGGGACCAGCCCTCGGGTCCCTGCCGCCCGCTCCCGCCACTTGCCAACCCACAGGGGCTCGAAAACCCCCTTCCCGGGCCGCGCGCGGGCGGCGCGCCCCGCCCCACGTCCCCCGAGCCGGAGGTTTCCCCGAGGCCGCCGGGCGCTGTCCCGGCCCCCGCCGGCCCCCCGCAAAGCCCCGAGACCCCCGAGAGCGATCACTCACCAGGCGGCGGCGGGGGGGTCCTCCGTGCGTCCGGCCGGCGAGCCGGGGCGGTCGGGCGGCTGGGCCGGGCGGCGCCGAGGACGGGCGCGCGGGGCCCGGGGCTGTGGCCGCGAGGC
>JAOXYA010031016.1:0-12991 GCA_028565675.1 Sorex palustris
CAAAGAGCTTGAGTGCCCTTACCGGGAGGAATCAAACCCAGGTCGACCGCTTGCAAGGAAAATGCCCTACCCACTGTGCTATCGCAACAGCCCTTGAACATTAGTGGTTTGTAGCACTGTAACACTGTCCTCCCATTGTTCATCGATTGGCTCGAGCGGGCCCAGTTACCTCTCCATCATGAGACTTGTTGTTACTGTGTTTGGCATATCAAATACGTCACGGGGAGCTTGCCAGGCTCTGCCGTCGGTAGCTTGCCGGGCTCTTCGAGAGGGACGGAGGAATCAAACCCAGGTCAGCCACTTGCAAGGCAAATGCCCTACCAGCTGTGCTATTGCTTCAGCCCTTGAACATGAGTAGTTGACATACATATATATTTTTTTCCAGCATTAGAATTGTTCATTGATCTTTTGTGTGTTTGGGGGCCACACCCAACCATGCTTAGGACTTACTCCTGGCTCTGCACTCAGAGATCCTCCTGGCAGGGTTCATGGAACATACATTGTAATGGGAATCAAACCTGGGTCTGATGCGTGTGAAGCAAACACGCTCCCCACTATACACTCACTCTGCTTAATTTATCTTTTAATCTCTTTCGAAGGCAGCCACAGTTTCTAATTCTCATGGATCACTCGTAGTGGTACTTGGGAGACCAAATGTGGTGCAGAGAAATGGAGTCAGCTGTGTGCAAGGCAAGGACTTTAACCACTGTACTATCTCTCCAGCCCCTAAGATTCCATCCATTTTTTAAAATTAATTAAAAATGAATTCGTTCATTACGAAAGCTTGACTGAGCTTTTCATATGACCCAGACAATCAGAAGCAAACATCAACACGGCCGTTGTTCTTATGAATTTGAAAACCTGGAGGTAAAGTTAAAATGTAATCAGATACTGCCAGAAATTAATATGTAATTACCTACTGAGAGGGTGATGAAGAAAAGGAACATGAAACAGAACCAGAGCCAGCTGAGTGGACGGCTTCCCCAGGGGGAAAATGCTTGAATTGAAAATGGTGTTTGAGTTAATTAGCCAAAGTGAAGGGAGAGGAGACTGTCATGAGCGGGGGATGGAGCCTCTGCAGAGCTCCTGTGACCAAAGAACGAAGGGTAGATTTCAGAAAGGTTGGGGCCAAAGAAGGCACAACAGAGCGGTTCTGGGCAGGGCTGAAAAATCAGTGGAAATCTTATTAGCCTCCTGGCTAAGGGTTTGTTTGTGCTTCTTCTTTTTTTTTTCTTTTTATAAATCTAATCTTAATTGGAATAACAGTGGGAAGCCAAGGAAATTCATGTTATCACAAATTTGTGCCTTAAAATCATATTCTGTACAGGGCCAAAGTGACAGTACAGCAGGGAGGGCGCTTGCCTTGCTCGTGGCCGGGTTCAATCCTCATCATCCTGAGCTCCGCCAGGAGTAATTCCTGAGTACAGAGGCAGGAGGAAGCCCTGAGCACTGCTGGGTGTGGCGTTAAAAGGAAAAAAAAAGGTGGAGGGGAAGGAATATTCTGTGCAGAACTGAGCTTACTTAGATGGGGGGACAGCAGGGGTGAAGGGGATAACCCCAAGAAAATGATGGGGGGAAGCAGACACTGGTGCGGGGGACAGGGGCGGGGGGATCTTGGAACACCATAAGTGAGGCCTTAACATGATCACGATTGTAAATCATGGTACTTCAACTAAAATACTTTAAAAAGAAGTATTCAGCACTCTGTAAAATAACTTGGCAGCTTCTTGTCTATTAAAAGATGGGTTATGTATCACCTAGCAGTTGCAGGGATGATTGGCATTTATCCCAGGAAAATGAAGACTTATTTTGACATGGGAGCTTCGATATTAATGCTCATAACTGCTTTATTCACAACAGTAAAAAAAAAAAAACACTATCCAAGTAGTCCTTCAGTGGGTGAATACTTTCATCATTGTTCATCCATACTGGACTCTACTACAACATGAGGGTAGTGACTCAGCACACATTAACTGGAATGAGATTCAAGATGCCATTGGGCTACACTAGAACAGCAACAAGGATGAATGGAGACGTTACTGGTGCCCGCTCGAGCAAATCGATGAACAACGGGACGACAGTGCTATGGTGCTACAGTACAGAGATTCAAGGAAATTATGTTGTGCAGGAGGAAAGTCCTGCCTTATTGAGTCGTTTTCATGGAGATATGTAATTACAAATGTAGAACAGGTTCTGGCATGTAAGAGGTTCTCGATTCTCATTATCTTATGCCCCCCCTCCATAACAGCCAAAAAACTGATTAGTGGCTGATTGGGAGAAAGATGACTTAGGGAAAGAAGTACTCTTTCCCTAAAGGAGTCTGTACCAAGGAGTTTTGGCAAGTGCAATACAGTTCAAGTAAATGCTAAGGCATGAAAAAGCAACGGCACTTACAGTTTGCAATTGCATTCACTGGGATGAGAGATGTGAAAACACTTTGAAAATATCAGTCAAAATGGAAACAATAGTACTGAGAGGGGTTCAGAAGCCTGTGGTGATGGTACACTGGGCATCTTAGTTAATGTGATCATACAAAACTATACATTAGATAAAGTTACATAGAATTACACACAGACACACAACACCCCCACACATACACACACTAAACCCCACCCTACACACACACACACACACACCAGTATATAATAGGTAAAATCTGAAGAAGCCCCTTGGATTTAACCAATTTTCTGTTTTTATATTGTGCTATAGTTTCCTGGGCATTGACATTATGGGAGGCTTAACAAGACTTTCCAATCAATTTCTTTGCAATCTCTTATGAAATCTAGAATAATTTTGGTCCTGACCGTGTGCCAGGCTGTCTTCACCAGGGCACCTTGGAGGGGGGTGGGTTGAGTTTCTCTCTCTTCCCCAAGCAGTATCCTGGTAGTCAAAAAGCCCCAGAAGCCAACCGCAGCCATGCTCTCCACCAGCTTGGACAAGCCTCACCTACAGGGGAACCTGCAGAAAAACCCAAGTAATGTGGGACCCGTGACTGAGATCTCCAAGCTTGCTTGGAACAGGACTGGGCCTCCTCCCCCCTGTACCCCATTTTCCCAGTAGCTTGGCAGTCACACCCACAAGCTGCCCCCAGCGCCGTATAATCTCACCAACTGCCAAGACCCAGAGACTATGAAATAAAACTCCCAGAAGAGAGAAACACAGAACATCCTGAACTTCTTACCCTCTTGCCCACTGATGTACCAAAAGTAGCACACCTTTGTTTGGTTTTAATATACATGCTTGAAAACTCTTATATAAGGGCTTAGATGGCTCCAGGGTGAAATACAATACTCTTAACACACTCTCCTCTTACAGTGAGTGGGAGGTGCAGGGTGGTGGAATTGGTGCTTGAACATTATTTGTAATGAGCTATTGTGGAAAAACTTTATAAAATTAAAATAATTTTTTTGAAAAAAAGATCTAGAATGATTTCAACATAAGTAAATAGAAAAGAACGCTCTGGTTACAGAGTGGGAAATGAATTAAGGTTGAGGCAGAGCCAGGGAAGACCACAGGGTAGTTATCATTTTAGTACAGGAAAATTAGAAAAAAAATGTCTGAACACAGGTGGCTGAACATGTGACTGAGGTGGGATAGAGAATGTGGGACAGCTGAGAAATAGGAGTTAAAATGTATGGTATGAAACCTTGCAATGAATGGAATACAAGGTTTAAAAAGAATGGATTTCACAATATTTTGCAGTAAAAATGTTGCCTCACGGGGCGATAGTTCAGTGGGTAGGGTGCTTGCCTTGCATGTGTCCAACCTAAGTTTGATGCCTGCCACCCCTGTGGTTCCCTAAGCCCCACTAGAAGTGAGCCCTGAGCACAAAGCCAGGAGTAAGCCCTGAATACAGCCAGATGTGACCCCAAAACAAAACAAGGTTTCACTCGGGGCATCCCAGAGGGGGGCAGGTGAGACCCCTCCCCATCCCAAAGGACCCAGCCCCGGCAGCCGAAAACCTCCAGAACCCAATTGCTGCCATGCTCACGGCCACTCTCCATGTGCTTGGGCAGAGCCTCACCCATGAGTGAACCTTTCCCTGGACTGAATGGCCACATTCGGACACACTCTACCCATACTCCGAGAGCACTACCCCACCTTTGGTGGGATCCAAAGTAGGAGGCAACCAACCTTAGAGGGAAATATTATATTATTTCAGTTCTGCTTTGGGTCAGGGATTGGGGTTTGGGATGGAAACAACAAAATACGGTGGTGGGACTGGCGTTTGAATATTAAATGCAATCTAATATTGTGAACTACTTTATAAAATAAAAAAAAATTTTAAAGTATCTCATATTTCATAGCCTCAAAAATAACTCCTATAAACTCCTATACATTTAGACAAGACAGCAGAGATTTCAAAACTTCGAAGCTTCTCTCGGGTTTATTTAATACAGAGAATATTCTAGAACTAAAGAGGCTATTGATGAGCTCATCAGTGCTTTAGGAATTTTGCTAAAGTACAAACGAAAGTATTGTCAGAGCATGTCCGTTATTATCATGATGTCAACGACCAATTTATAGCCTCTCAGCCCCAGTTTATCCTGTACTTACCCTGTATAGGGGCTAGAGCAATAGCACAGCAGGTAGGGTTTTTGCCTTGCACAAGGCCGAACCGGGTTCGATTCCTCCGCCCCTCTCCGAGAGCCTGGCAAGCTCCCTGTGGCTTGTATTCAACATGCCAAACACAGTAACAACAAGTCTCACCATGGAGATGTTAATGGTGCCCGCTCGAGCAAATCTATGAACAACAGGAGGACAGTGCTACAGTGCAGTGTTACCCTGTATAGAGGTGGGAGCCAGAAAGACAATCCAGGTAAAAGTGCTTGGTCTGTGTGATCCCCAGCACTGCAGGCACCATATGGTCCCCCGAGCAGAGGTATGAGCTGAGCACAATGGGGTGCGATCCCCAAGCCCCTGCCCACCCCCAAATGGAACTGGCCTCTTCAGCCACTTTTCCCTCTGCCAACTGAGACGATGTTGCGCTTTGTCGATAGAGGATGCAGAGGAGAGAATGTAGAGAAGCATCCATCCCTCCTCGCTGTTCCAGCAGCTTCTCTTGAGAGATGCCTGAAGTACACATGGCTTCTGCAGTGCCCAGCAACTTATTCAGAGTCGGGCTCCTGCAAAGCAGACAGCACCCAGCACCCGCCCAGAAAGGGGCGTCTTCTAGGGCTCTGTATTGGAATCAAGAATAGTAGCCCCTCCTATTTACTAATCTCCCATTTTTTCTTTTTCTTTTTTTTTGCCACAGGGGTTACTCCTGGCTCTGCACTTGGGAATGACTCCTGTCGGGTTCGAGGGTCCATAGGGGATGCCGGGGACTGAGTCATGGTGGGCTGCTTGCGAGGAGAGCATCCTGCTCGCGGGACTCTCCCTCCAGCCCACCTCCTCCCACTCTTCAGTCTTCTCCTTACTTCGTCCCATTTAATCCCTCCCTTCTACAATCTCCTGCTGTAGTTACTAATTCTTCCTACGAAATGTACCTTTGTGGTTTTGAATCCTAATTGACTCCTGACTCAGACAAACCATTCCCCGAATTTTCTCTCTGCTTTCTGAGTATGATTGAATCCTGACCCATATAAACATCCCCCCACACACTTGCTCTGTGTGTCCCTCGGCTCTGAGGTTTCAAGAGCACCTGGATGTAGTTGTCAACAAAGGTCTCCTGGGTGCAGTGGGGCTATGCGGAGCGGTTGCTAAGCTGCGCATAGCTTCAGTTATATCATGAAAGAACTCAAACCAGAATTATGCAATTTCCGAACGTCTAGAATTGGTTTTGATTTTTATTTCTATGTAACTTTACAAACCCGGGCTGAAGCGAGCACAGGGGTGACACTGCTCACTCTCCTTGCATGGGGGCAGATTGGGGTTCAATCCCTGGCATGTCACAAGGTCCCCTGAAGGCGGCCAGGGGTCATTTCTGAGCATAGAGCCAGGTGCGGCCCCCAAATTAATAAATGCTGGTGTTGGGACTAAGATATGGTACAGTGGTTGGGGTGCATACCTAGCATGTCCCGGGCCTTGATTTAGCTGCTCTTAAAGTCCCGCTGGTATTGCCATTAGAGGTCCAGGGGTCCCGGGCACTACAGGGCCTAAGCACTTCACACTCTGATGGGTCAAGTGCGGCTGCCAGGCACCCGGAGCTCCCAAGCAGTTTTTTGAAAACAGAGACAGTTCAAAGGGTCGGATGCGGGAAGCCTGGGATGATTCCCTGCACCCCACGGCTCCCTGAGCACCACCGAGAGTGGCCCTCGAACATCATTAGATGTGGCCTAGCACACACCCACCAAAGGAAAAAAAAAATAAAACATTTCCTTGCATTTTTGTCCTTGTGTCTTGTCTCTCATTTCTCATTAGTGCTGGGGGAGTTTATTCAGTCTTAACCCTCCCTAGTTTGTACCTGTAGTCTAGGCCGTCCCCTGAACTCCAGTATTGGTTATATTACCTACAGGGGATTAGAGCACACATGCTAAATGACTTGCACTGCCTGTTGGCATCAAGAACATCTTATGGGATTACAGCCTCCTGTTTACATCATGTCGGTGCCTTCCAACACCATGGCAGAGTTGAACCATTGTGACAGAGATTTTCATGGCCTCCAACCCCCTAACATTTATCATTTGGCCTTCCACAGGAAAAGTTTGCCAACCCCCTCTAGCAAGCTGAAGCCTTCTACAGAACTTAGGCACTACCATACATTAGAATTTTTCTTAAATATTCATTTTAAAAATATTTAAAACTAAAATTAAAAAATCTAAATAGAAAATAAGCACTGCAAGCACTGCCCTCACGTTGTTCATCGATTTGCTCGAGTGGGCCCAGTAACGTCTCCATTGTGACAATTGTTACTGTGTTTGGCATATCGAATACATCATGGGGAGCTTCCCACAGGTTTTGCCATGTGGGCGAGATACTCTCGGTAGCTTGCCGGGCTCTCCAAGGGGGGCGGAGGAATCAAACTTGGGTAGGCCATGTTGGCTGCGTGCAAGGCAAACGCCCTACCCGCTGTGCTATAGCTCCAGCCCCAACTGAGCTAGTACCTAGTGTCAATTTTTTAGTTCTGACAAACAAGCCATAGTAACACAAAATGCTAACAATAGGGAGAATTTCTGTATTCCAGTGGCATATAGGAAGTCTGTTCCACCTTTTAAAATTTACTGGGAATCTTGAGGCCAGAGTGATAGTATAGTGGGTAGGCTGCTTGCCTTGTATGCAGCTGACCTGGAATCAATCCCCAGCACCTCATATGGTCCTACAAGCCTGCCAAGAGTGATCCCTGAGGACAAAATTAGGAGTAAACCCTGAACACCACCAAATGTGGCCCCCAAATTACTGAAAATCTAAAATAATTCCAAAATTAATTGTTTATCAAAAACAGGGTCAGGAGATGGCTTAAAGGGTTGGAGTGCAAGCTTTGTATGTGTTTTGTTTTAAATCCTCTGCACCATGTGTGCCTCAAGCACTGCTGGGAGTGACTCCTGAGTACCAAGTCAGAAGTGACCCCTTAACATTGCTGGGTGTGGACCCCAAGCAAGCAAAAATTTATTCAAAGCAGAAAAGTGGAGATATAGTACAGGGAGGGAAGGCATATTCCTTACATGCAGCTGACCTAGATTTGATCACCACCCCATATGGTCACCTGAGCACTGCCAAGAGTGACCTCTAAGTACAGAGCCAGGACAAAACACTAAGTGTATCCAGATATGGCCCAGAAACAAAAGAGAAAAGAGAGAGAGAGACAGACAGACAGACAGACAGAAACAAGGGAAAGATGAACTGGTGGTTGGTGTCCCAGAAGAGCATGGCTTCTGGATACCCTTATACAAGCTCTTTTCTCACTGTTAACATCAGTTTGTTCATCTGTGAAATGGAAAAACATCCTTTGCAGTGTACCTGCTGGACCTGTGGTGAAAGAAAAGGGACAGGAAGGTGGTCAGGATCCAAGCAGGACAGAGGAAGTCAGACCCAGATCATGGACTCAGCAGTGAAGTAAGTCCAAGTCTTGGGCAGAGGCAGAAGAGGGACTGGGTTCAGTTCGACCCAGCATACTGGTTGCTGAGTTGGTCAGATCTCCCCTTTGCCTGGGGAGCTAAGGCAGCCAACTGCATCACAGACATGGTCTAGCAGAGATAACTGCTTCCTCGGTGGGTTGCCCCAAAGCCCGGCCCTGCCCCGTAGGTGGTTTCTTAGTGGGTCCTCTTTTCCTGCTGAATCTCCTGGGATTGTTGATGATTCAGAGGAGGTTGAGGGGGGCCCGAATCCAGTTAGAGAAGGTAGCCAGGCTCGGGCTCAGAGGACAGGTCCTCTTGACCCCTTCCGTAAAGGTAGGCAGGCAGCTGATATCTAGGAGGAAGTGGTAAGTTTGGAAGCAATGAGTGAAACAGAGGCTCTGGAAGGTAGAGTCTGGGCATTCTACGTGCCTGGACCCTCTTTGCATTAATTACCCAGTGATACGGTTTGTGTGCTGTGCTCCCTCTGTGCTGTTTTAATTAACAGAGATTTCCTCCGAGCAAACCAGCTGCTGTGTAAGTTGTCAAACTGTCAGCACACACAGGATGGGTGCCATGGGGACATTAAGTGTGGGGTCTACTGACATCTCTCCATCTCCGTGGTGCATTTGAACCTCCCTCAAAACCCACTCCAGTAGACATGAAGGAGTAGACATGAAGGTTAGAAGAATGCTAAGACCAATACCTTCAAGGAAACTTAGAGCTGAACTTTGGTTTACAAGTAGTTTGTGATGGGGATTTGATTAGCTTTTTTATTTCTTGGCTTTTTTTGGGGGTGGTCACACCTGGTAATGCTCAGGGGTTACTTCTGGCTCTGCACTCTGGAAGTACTCCTGGTGGTGCTTGGGAACCATATAGGATATCAGGGATTGAACCCGGGTTGACCTTGTGCAAGGCAAACACCCTATTCACTGTACTATTGCTCCAGCCCCTAATTAGCTTTTGCGAGTCTTGTTTTCTTCAGCCCTAAAATTGGAAAAGTTATACTTAACTTTGTCACAAAGAGTGTCATGGGTAATGAATAAAGTAGATTTTTCTTCTTAAGGTAAAAATTAAAGATTGAAGTACAATAGATAGGGTGTTTACCTTGCATGGACTGACCCGGGTTTGTTCCCCAGCACCCCATATGGTCTCCCCAGTCTTCCAGGAGAGACTTCTGAATTCAGAGGCAGAAGTAACTCCTGAGTACTGCCTAGTGTGGTCCAAAAAGTGGGAGGTAATTGTATTGGAACTAGAATTAAGACACTTGCTGACTTGCCTTGCAGGTGTCTAAACCCAGTTTGATCCCCAGCACCACCAGAAGTGATCCCTGAGCACAGAACAAGGAATAATCCCTGAAAACTACAGGGTATGGCATCAAAATTAAATAAATGAGAGAGAGAGAAAGAAAGAAAGAAAGAAAGAAAGAAAGAAAGAAAGAAAGAAAGAAAGAAAGAAAAAGACAGAAAGAAGGGAAGGAAGGAAGGAGGGAAAGGAGGTAGGGAGGAAGGAAGGAAGGGAGGAGGAAGGAAGGAAGATCATATATATTTATGCATTATGGGCCCAGAGAAATAGTGCAGAGCAGTTAGAGTGTCCACCTTGCAAGCATATGGTTGAGCTAAAATACTCACACACACAAACACACACACACACACACACACACACACCAAGCACTTTCTGGTATGTTTGAACCTGGCAGCTCTGCTGTCTGTGATTCCTTGTGCTGCAAGTGATTTTCTACCTTATGCAGACGTGTGTGTGTGTGTGTGTGTGTGTCTGCAGCACTAAACGCATGTGACCCTGATAAGTACAGCCACTCATAAGATAATAAGACATGGTAGTATCATGGCCAGGAACTACAAATCTCAGTGAATGCTACAAGCCTAACTTGGGAACTTCAATAAAGGTATAACTCCCAGTGAGCATGTGTGCAAGTATAGACCCTGAAGAAACGCCAACCTCAGTGAACTCTGCAGCTGGGTGTGTAAGCATTGTGACCTGCCTTGTCACAGATTGAAAATAGGTGAGCACCAGGCCAGGCATGTGTACAGTCCCTGGTCATCACAAACAATATCAATGAAGGGAAGGGGGGATAAGAACCATAGCAGCATATCAATTAAAAATAATAGGATGGTGGAGCTGGAGAGATAGTACAGGAATTAAGATACTTGCCTTGCATGTGGGCTGACCAATGTTTGATCTCAATACCATATATGGTCCCCTGAGTAGTGACAAGAGTGGTTCCTGAGTACAGACCTATTAATAGGCCCTGGCCATTGTTAGGTATAGCACCAACCCCAAAACACCCCATCAAAAAAAACCCCAAAATTTCTTCCCTTCTATTTCTTTCACTCTTTCAGTGTGGTGCCTAGGGTCACATACATGCCTGGCAACAGTACTCACATGTTTATCTGTGGTGCTCTCACAGGGCTTGCATATCAAGTTCCAGTGCTCGCCCACTCAGCCTTGGTTCTCACCAGGACTTGCACATTTGTGGGTGGCACACTCTTTAGTTGCGACACTCCTGCAGGTTGTGGGTGTATGCTCTTAGGATCACTCTCCGGAGGTTGTAGTTCCGGGCAGTGGTGCTGGGTGAGGGTTCACCCCTTTAGTTGTAGTGTCACAAACAACTGACTATTGTGGCTAGACATCACAGTATGCAGAGCAGCCAGGATCCTGCTGGGCCCGGGTGGTGGTGCAGAGAACTGAACTCTCGCCCTTTTGCAGGCAAGGCAGGAGATAGATGCTACTGAATTTATATTGATTGGTCATGGAAAGTCTAAGAACAGAGAGAAAGAATAAGAAGTCAATAAAAGGTGTCCAGAAAAATGAAATGGAGACAAGAGAGAGTCAAAGCTTGTCCAGAGAGAAGACAACCAATGAACGAGAGTTCCAGTAAGTAGTGGGTGGTTGATTAGTGCACCAAGAGCCCCCAACTCTAGGGTCTGAGAAGCAGACATCGCATCTCATTCAGAGGAGATGGCTGGGAACCTGGGAGATAGCTCAAAGGACTGGAGTGTGGCTTTTGCATTCAGGAGTCCTGAGTTCAATCCCTAGCACTGTTTGGTCCCCTGAGCATGCCAGGAGTGATGCCTCCTATTCCAGCACTACTGGGTATAGCCTCCCACAGAAACAATGCCTTCCTTTCTCTGAACTAAGTTTGCATAATACTCAAGGTGGAGACCAGTCTTGGCAGTGCTCGGCTGGGGATGAAACAGTGAAAGATCTTAGGCATCTGAGTCCATGTAGAGATTGTAGGATGCTGGTCTCAAGTAAGAGGCTCCAGGGACAGAAATTTTGAGATTCCTGTGGATTCCTGAAGAATTTTTAGATTCCTTGGACCAAAGAGGAGGCCCAGGGGATCTCTAGGCCTTGACGTCTGGATCAAGAGCATGTGGGTGGGGGGCCTGAGCATCTGAAGGGGGGAAATGGGGAGGGAGAAAGCTGTTCTTCCCAGCCTGCTCCCACCTTCCCCCGTCTCTTCCTGACTCTCTGTCTCTCTATCTCTGTCTTTGTGTTCCTCTATTTCTCTGTCTCTCCCTAATCACCCAGCCTTGACTCCAGAAGGATTGATTCTCCATTGAAATTAAGATCTTGAAGCAAAGCTTCAGGTTGGCTAAATTATTTGCTAGTGGAGACATCTACCCTGCCTCCCAGATACTAAGTCACCCCAGTCCTTCTCAGGCTAGAAGACTCTCACCAACTTAATTTTGTATTAAACTTCTCTCTCTCCCTCCACATACCTGCATTCACATGAGCTGAAATGGGAGTGTCTTTATTTATTTTCAGAGACAAATGTGAGGTTAATGGCAGTGCTTTGGACTGTGTACATTATCCCACAGGCATTTGTGGACACCTACCAGGTAGTAGCACAGCGATAGCACAGCGGTAGGGCATTTGCCTTACAAGCAGCCAACATGGCCGACGCGAGTTCCAGTCCTCCTCTTGGCAAGCTACCGAGAGTATCTCGCCCGCACGGCAGAGCCTGGAAAGCTATTCATGATGTATTCGATATGCCAAACACAGTAACAACAAATCTCACGATGGAGACGTTACTGGGTCCGCTCGAGCAAATCAATGAACAACGGGAGGACCGTGACCGTGATGACCAGGTAGTAGGCGACATCTTAGTGGATCTTGGACCCATGTAAAGTACCAAGTCCTAGTCAAACTATATATGCTGTGTGCAGGGTTGTTGTATGAGATTCATAAGGGTTTGTTTGTCAGTAATAATTAGTAGCAATAACAATAACCAATAATGTAGCTTTAATGATTTTATAGGGCATTTGGATATACTTTTTATCTAGTACTCCCAACCTGGTGAAGAGCATAGGATGGAATAGTCAACAAAAATTCCATATGCATAAAGAAGTTTACTATGGACCAGACAGTGGGTTGGGAGTGGTAAGTGTGAGCTCGGGGATGAGAGTGACGACATATGTGGCCATTCCACTGTGAGCAATATGGACAGAACACAGGAGAAGACCACATTCACACCACAGGTGCTCCTATCCCAAGATACAGGGGCCCCTCATTGTCAGTCCAGCAGGACCTTCAGCTCATCTGGACTCCCTGGCTCCATGAAAAGAATGTTCAAAGGCAGTCTGGGCAAATCTAGCCCTTGGTTAACTTCACTCTTCTGTACTCTCATCTTTTTGTTTGTTTTGGGGCTACGCCTGGCAGTGCTCAGGGCTTACTCCTTGTGTGCTCAGTAATCACTCTTTGCAGCTTAGGGGATAGAATGTGGTGCTGGGGATTAAATCCAGGTTGAATGTGCAAGGCAAGTGCCTGCCCTGCTTCTCTGGCCCCTGTACCCTACCTATACCTTTTTCTTAATTTGTGGTTCCTTTTTAAAAAAAAAAACCTATATGTGCACTTAGGTCTTTTCCATTTCACTTAATCACTTAATCACTTAACTTCCCGTTAGTCGTGGATTTGCTTGAGCGGGCGCCAGTAACGTCTCCATTTGTCCCTGTCCCGTGCTAGTGTAGCCCAAT
>JAOXYA010031031.1:0-12990 GCA_028565675.1 Sorex palustris
TCTTTCTTTCTTTCTTTCTCTCTCTCTCCTCCTCCCTCCCACCCCTCCCTCCCTCTCTCTTTCTTTCTTTCTTTCTTTCTTTCTTTCTTTCTTTCTTTCTTTTCTTTTCTTCTTTGGAAGGATTAAGGGGGAGAGGTGGGACATCACCTGTTGGTGCTCAAAGTTTATTCCTGGCTCTGCACTCAGGGATCACTCCTGGAAGGGCTCAGGGAACCATATATGGTACTGGAAATTGAACCCAGGTTGGGTGCATGCAAGACATACATCTTACCCTCTGTACTATCGCTCTTGTTCCCATTCTCTTTCAGACTATAGAAATCTTCCATTTTGGACAACTCCTGCATTATCTTTATCCTTGCTATATGAGGTGCTGCCCAGTTAGTGAATCGTTTCATAGAGCTCATTAGATTGCTAAATTCATGAATCTTACTTTTTTGTTTTTTTGGTTTGGAGGTCACACCCAGCGGTGCTCAGGGATTACTCCTGGCTCTGCACTCAGGGATCACTCCTGGCTGTCCTCGGGACTATGTGAAAACTAGGGATCTAACCGTGTTGGCCCCACATAAGGCAAGCTCCCTCCCTGCTGTGCTATTGTTCTGGCCCAAGAATGACTTTATAGAGCATAACCTACCACAGACAAGGAGAATCTAATATAATTGGCAATGAATTCCTTGGGTGGAAATTTACAAACCAAATTACAGCTTGTTCTCTAAACCATCTCTAAGAAAGCAATCACTTAATATAACTTAAGAAACATGAGGGGTCAGAGCGATAGCACAGCGGGTAGGGTGTTTGCCTTGCACGGGGCCAACCTGGGTTCGATCCCTGGCATCCCATATGGTCCCCAAAGCACTGCCAGGAGGAATTCCTGAGTGCAGAGCCAGGAGTAATCCCTGAGCATCGCTGGGTGTGACACAAAAAAGAAAAAAAAAGAAAAAGAAAAGGATCCCAACCTATGAAACGAGATATCTCTGTAGCAAAACTACAGAGACCAGAAAGGTAGCTCAGACGGTTGGATGTCTACGCTGTCTGGTGAGTCTGCTAGCAGTGTGTGAAACCATTGCACCCACCAGGAAACACAGGCAGCATCATACCACCAGTCAGCCCCAAACTGTCAGTCATGCATACAGAGTATATCAGGAAGTGGCCCCTAGGGCGTCCTTCTTCACCACCCACACCCACACCACTGGGGAGGCTCCTTTCCAACCCCTCCCCAAAGAAAAGCCAGCTGATTTTACAACAGAAGTGATTATTGCTTGAGTTGGCTTCAGAATTTTAATATTTTTCCAGCTCTCTAGATGTGTTTTATTCATTATTTGTGTTCAGATCCTACTGAAGTATCTGGTAAGGAGATTCCCAGAGAATTTCTTTGATCTTTCTAATTACCTCATCCAGGACGAAGCACAGAATCAAAAAAGAGTCCCAAATTGAGTCATGACAAAATTCTAAGCTAGCTTTCCTAAATTTTATAACAGGTGTCTCAGCCATTGATCGTAGTAAGCAGTCAGCTTCTACTTTCTCTGTCTGCCATGGCCAACCACCGTGAATCACTTGAGCCTATCAGGTTAACACTAAGCCAAATGGAACGTGAAGCTGAGAGAACTCGAACTCTTTTATCAAAACCAAGTTCTAATTTGATGTCAAAGGTAAGTTTTGATCATTGTATAATTGAAACCCAAGCACAAAATTTGTAAGTGTACATCTGTACCTCATGGTGTCTCACTAATAAAAAATTTAAAAATAAATAAATAAATAAATAAAAGGATGTAAACTGGCATACCCTTAAAAAAAAAGGTAAGTTTACAGGAACCCAAACTTTGGGGAAAGACCTGCACCCACACTTCTGAGGGAGTCCATGGACTGAACACCATCAATTCTGAAGATGTCAGAGTTTACAGCCAAACTAGGAGTAAGAATTTTGGTACTAAGTTCCCAGAAAAACCAGGGCTTTAAGCACCTGCCTGAGAGCGTGAAATTGTGAATTCAGGCTCTGAATGTGGACTAACCTATGTGCACTGAGACATTGGTGACAGCCTCACTTCTGTAGTCCCCAGTGAAAAGGGGAAAGAGAATTTTGGTTTGGCTGCCAATTATCTCAGTAAAAATCATTTTTATTGTGGCCGGAGCAGGGAGGGCACTTTCCTTGCACGCAGCTAACAGAGGCTCGATCCCCTTGAACCCCATGTGGTCCTACCACCATCACCACTGACACCTTGAGCCCAGCCAGAAGTGAACCCTGAGAGCAGAGCCAGGAATAAGCCCTGAGAACCACTGGGTAGGACATAAAAACAAACAAAAAATTTAAACATTAATTTGGTGTTGGAAAGGACTTTATGGATAAAGAAATAAGGGCATAGGGATTCAGGTGGTCAATATCTACACTACCCTCCCCTCCCTGCTCCCATGCAAATCATGTTCTACTTATACCAGAAAGTAGTTTATTTGATTGTGTAAACAATGTACATCCTAATTTCAAAAAGTGCAAAAGTAGGGGCTGGAGCAATAGCACAGCAGGTAGGGCGTTTGCCTTGCACACGGCTGACCTGGGTTCGATTCCCAGCATCCCATATGGTCCCCCAAGCACCGCCAGGAGTGATTCCTGAGTGCAGAGCTAGAAGTAACCCCTGAGCATCGGCTGGGTGTGACCCAAAAAGAAAAAAAAAGTGCAAAAGTATAGAGAAAAATGTTTCCTACCACTGCTAGTCCCAGCCGTCAGATTCCCCACCCAGAGGATCCCCCGTTAGAGCTTTCTCACCTGTGATTGTAGAGGTAGTCTGTGCATCTAAAGCAGGGAATTTTGAACAGAAGTATCAATATTTACAAACTGTCTAGTATGACTGTTCTGCTCCTTGATATTTTTCCACTTAATTTTGAGATTATAATCATAGACATATATCAGTAACAATAGACCCTTATTTTTATTTCTTTATTATTTTTTACATTCTTTATTTTTAATGCTTTTTTTTTTTTGCTTTTTGCTTTTTGGGTCACACCTCGCTATGCATAGGGGTTACTCCTGGCTCTGCATTCAGGAATTACTCCTGGCAGTGCCCAGAGGACCACATGGAATGCTGGGAATAGAACCCAGGTCGGCTGTGTGCCAGACAAACGCCCTACCCACTGTGCTATTGCTCTAGGCCCCTAAAGCAATTTTTAATAAAAAAGTCACAAGGCTCAAAATGAAAAGTTGCTCTATCACCTGTCTTCAGTCATGAGCATTTCCAAAACTTCTCATATTTATGCTGATAAGTCAATGTATAATTTTCCCTTGTTTTTACACAAAAGGCAGAGTATAACACTATTACTTTCTGCGGCTTCTTTTTTTTCCTCCATTAAAACATTTTACTTCAGGGGCCAGAGTGATAGTACAGCAGGTGAGACATTTTGCCTTGCATCTAGCTGAACTGGGTTTGATCTCCAGCATCGCATATGGTTTCCCAAGCACTACCAGGAATAATTCCTGAGTGCAGCACCACAAATAAGCCCCATAAGCTCATATTGCCAGATGTTGCCCATCCCTTGGAGCCACTGTCACTGTCAATGTCCTCTCGTTGTTCATTGATTTGCTCAGGCGGGCCCAGTAACGTCTCCATTGTGACAACTGTTACCATGTTTTTCACTGTCACTGTCCTCCCGTTGTTATCGATTTGCTCGAGTGGACCCAGTAACGTCTCTATTGTGAGACTTGGTTGTTGCTGTGTTTGGCATATTGAATACGTCACGGGTAGCTCGCCAGGCTTTGCCGTGGGGGCGAAATACTCTCGATAGCTTGCCGAGCTCTCCGAGAGGGGTGGAGGAATCAAACTAGGGTCAGCAAGGCAAACTCCTTACCTGCTGTGCTATCGCTCCAGCCCTTGGATCCACATAAATAAAATCTTTTACTTTATTAGTTATTACATTTCTGTATGATTGACACTCTTTTTACTTCCTATTGGCGGGAGGTGGGCATTTGGGTCAAATATGATAATGTGGGGCTAGAGAGATAGCACAGCAGGGAGGGCATTTGCCTTGCATGCGGCCGACCCGGGTCTGATTCCCAGCATTCCATATGCTTCCCCGAGCACCGCCTTGAGTAATTCCTGAATGCGGAGCCAGGAGTAACCCCTGCGCATTGCTGGCTGTGACCCAAAAAGCAAAAAAATATATGATAGTGTTCTGGGAATTACATAGTGCCAAGTCCTGGACTCCTGAATGCAAAGCATATGTTCCAGCCCTTTGAGCCATTTCCCTGGCCCTCTATTGTCTTTTTTTCATCTATTATTCTGTGTGTCTCTACAGATATCAACACAATTGTTCTTGATTTCTGATGTCTGGTTTAATATCCAGCATGACAGTCTTCCCTCAACAGTTTTCCTAATCAGACTTCCTGGCTCTTCATACTTGTTTATCTTCCCACATGAACTTTAAAATCAGCTTATCAAGTTCCCAGAAAAATTATTCTTTGGGTATTTTTATTGGAATTGTGGTAAAAATTTTTAGATTAATTTGGTGAGAATTGATAGCTTTATGATGCTGAGTCTTTTATTCCCAGGATATAGCCAGAATATCTGTTTCCAAAGGCTTGTAATTCTCTCAGGAGTATTTTAAAGTTTTATTCAGATAATAATTTTATCTTTTAGTTTCTCTGTATGATTACTAATAGTCTCTTTTCTCATTTAATTTTGAATATTTAAGACATCTTCACAGCAATCTCAGTAGTCTCTGATTTCAACAACATTCTGATATCTCTGAAGCAATGTGACATCAGTGTCCTGGCACTGCAGATGTCTCAAATTATCCTACAAATATGAAAATTTCAAAGTAAATAATTCTTAGTTGTTTTGTTTTGGTTGGATCACATGCAATGGTACTCAGGTCTTACTCCTGACTCTGTACTTATGGGTCATTCTTGGCGGTGCTCAGGGGACCATATGCAGAGCAGGGAATGGAACCAGGGTCAACTACATGTAAGGCAAGCACCTTAACCCCTGTACTATCTTTCTGATCCCCCAAAGCTTAAAGTTTTAATTAATTTAAGTTTAAAAAATAGTACAGCAGGTAGGCGCTTGCCTTGCATGCAACCAACCCTGGTTCGATCCCTGACACCCCATATGGTCCCCAAACCCACCAAGAGTAATCCCACCCCAGAGCTCAGAGCATCCCTGAGCACTGCCAGATGTGGTCCCAAAACAACAACAAAAAGGTAAAATCAATGTAAATTTCTTTTTAAAAAAATTAAGTTTCCAAGACCAGAGATATAGTACCAGGCTAAGACACTTGCCTTGCATACAGTCAATCTGGGTTCGATTCCTGAGACTATATATGGTCCCTAAGCACCACCAAAGTCACTCCTGATGAGAGTCACTCTCAGGTGGGGCCGGTGGCCAGGTGTGACCCAACCTCCCTCCCCAATAAATGAAATTAAATTAAGTTTCTACTTCCAACTTTCAGGTTTCCCTTGAAGCAACATTCTTCTGAAAATATAAACTAGAACATCTGACTTCCATGTCTAAAATCTTCAGTGACTTCTCATCAGGGGTAAAATATAGAATAAAATAAAAGCTAAGTAGATCTTTGAAGTCAACCTGGAGATCAAATCCCTTCCTACCTCTTCTTTCACATTTTCTGGCTCTTGCCTCAGCTTTTTGCATTCAACTGCCTGGACCAGATGATTCTTCGGCTGGCAGTTCAGTGCAAGAGTCCGAGAATGTGCTCAGGCCTTGTGATGCTTTGT
The DNA here is from genome assembly GCA_028565675.1 of Sorex palustris. Taxonomy (NCBI): domain Eukaryota; kingdom Metazoa; phylum Chordata; class Mammalia; order Eulipotyphla; family Soricidae; genus Sorex; species Sorex palustris. Next base: position 5,714 of record JAOXYA010031031.1, read on the forward strand.
GGTGTTCAGGAACTTCCAAGGCACATCCGGACGGCGTGTTAGAGGGGACTTCAGGGCTGCACCTAGCAGTGCTTGGGGGATCATGTGGTGCAGGGGATAGAATCAGGGTTGATGGCATGTAAGATGTGAAACTTAACCCTTGTACTCGCTCTTCATTTTAAATATCACTTATTTGAAAGGCTTTCTCTGACCACAGGGTTAAAGGAAATTGTCCTCTCATCAGTACTATTCTGAAATTATCACACTCATTTGTCACACTCATATACTGTATCTGCTAATCTCAACTTACTCTTTATTGCTTCCCAAGTCTGTGAAGGGCCTTTGAGGACTTGTTCTCTGCTGTATCCTCAGTTCCAAAAATCTGACTTTTAGCCTGAATTAGGAGTTTCAATAAACAATTATTAAATGAATAAAGATATTGAGTAAAATGACCAATCACTTGATCACTTGATCATTTGGCATCCCGTTACTCATTGATTTGCTCAAGCAGGCTCCAGTAACATCTCCATTCATCCCTGTCGTGTACAATTGTAGCCCAATGGCATCTGCTCGCGCCAGGAACACAAAGAGCCTCAAACCGTTCATTCAGGGTCTTGACGAGGAAGTTGACCATTTGTAGGTGGGCAGCCATGCATTCTGGTTCCGTGGAATCCAGTTCGTAATGGCTCTAGTTCAGTGGTCATCTTCAAATAGCGTTACGTGTCCAACGCATCTGATTTTTGATGTCTTGGCAAACGAGGCAGTGTCCCTGATTCTCAATTGTTGATGGAGGTCAGAACTCCAGATTCCTTCTCTCACTTGAGTGAAGCATGATACTACAAGCATAGCTCTTTCAATTCTTCTTTGGGAGACTCGAATAGCATTCTCATCCTGTTTTAATAGGGCCCAGGTCTCTGAGGCTAAATGACTGATAGATCCTTCATTTTTATTCCTCTTTTTTGTTTTTAATTCAACCTTTTCTTATCCTACTTTTCTTTGCTGCCAAACTTTCTCATCCTCCAAGGTCCAGTTCTAAGGGCAGCTTCTCCAGGGCACCTCTGAGAGCTATTCCCCTGCACCCCCCCACCTTCTTGCTCGCTCAACCAGCCAACAACCCACAACAAGCATGGCAACCATTTTGACTCCTCATATCTCTTCCTCCAAGTTCCCTGCCCTGTCATCTACCCTGAAGAATGACTTAGCTCACTCAGAGAACTGACTCCTGAGGAAAAGACACTCTTAGAGCAGTGTCTTCCTTTCCATATGGGAACTCTCAAGTCCTTTCCTTTCTAAAGAAAAGCAAGGAGCTGGAACAATAGTGCAGTGGGTAGGGTGCTTGCCTTACATGTGGCTGGCCCAGGTTCCATTCCCAGCACCCCATATGACTCCCTGAGCCTCAACAGAAGTGATCTCTGAGTTCAGAGCCAAGAGTAAGCTCCGTGCACTGCCGAGTATGGCTCCCAAAACAAAACAAAATCATTACTTTGTGTGATGATAAAAGGGAACTAGACTTATTTCAATGATCGTTTCACAAAATATTTAAACATTAGCTCGAGTTGTTTACCTGAAATGTAACTATAATTCTATCTTCTGTCACTGTCACTGTCCTCCCGTTGTTCATCAATTTGCTCGAGCGGGCCCAGTAAAGTCTCCATTGGAGACTTTGTTGTTACTGTGTTTGGCATATCGAATACATGACAGGTAGCTTGCCAAGCTCTGCCGTGAGGGCTAGATACTCTCAGTAGCTTGCCGGACTTTCTGAGAGGGGTGGAGGAATCGAACTCAGGTTGGCCATGTTGACTGTGTGCAAGGTAAATGCCCTGCCACTGTGCTATTGCTCCAGTTTGTCTTATTTATTCCATACCCACATTACTTTCTGCATATGATGTTCATGTTTTTGATGAGATATGTTGGATTTTGTAGCACTTGCTCTCTATATTCACAGAAGGTGTGTTTCAGCATCTGGTCATATTCTTCTGTTGATAATTCTAGGAACCCTCTTTTTTTCTTTTTTTGCTTTCCATGTTCCAAGCAAGGTCTTACAGCTCTGCTGTGAGAGCCACACCAGGATGTAATCTGGTGCACAATAGCTAAAGTGTGCGACTCCTGGCAGGCACTACATTGAGATTGTGTGTGTGTGTGTGTACTAAGGGTGCATACAAGGAGAGGGAAGGTGGAGGGGGAAAAAATTAAAAAGTAGTGAATGTGGGGCTGGAACCATAGTATAGTGGCTGATCTGGATTCATCTGTAGAATTCTACATAGTCGACTAAACCCTCCAGGATTAACACCTAATCATTGCTGGGTGTGGTCAGCAACCCCTCTAATCCCTCCAAATAATGACTGGGCCAGAGAACTAGTAGCAGTAATTATCTGTACAGTAAATACAGTAGCCTTGCACGCTGCTGCTCTAGGTTCAGTTCCCAGCACTTTGATCCCTTGAGCACTATCTGGAGTGAACCCTGAGCGTAGAGCCAGAAGTAAGCCTTGAGGACTACCATGTGTGGCTGCACAACAACAACAAAAAAAAACCAAAACACAGTAACTTTTAGTAATATTTTATATATTACAACTCATATTTACCACTGGAAACAATAATAAGCCTTTATACAACTAATATCTCATCTCTGTACCAAGAATTTCTATGTAGCTTTTGTCTAAAGAAATTGGATTAAAAATTGACTCTTAAGCTAAGTAGGCAGTTTCTTTTCTGCTATTCACTTCATCCCAACCCTGATTTGATTTCTTTTCCCTTTTTCTTTTTTTTTTTGTGTGTGTGTGTTATTATTTTTTGTTAGTGTTGGGGGAGAGTTGGGCACACCTGCTGGAACTCAAATGCCAATGTTGCTTAGCGACCCATATATGTTGCCAGAATTCAAACCAGAATTGGTTGCATGCAATACAAGCCCCTTTTCTCCTATACGATCTCTTAGCCCGTTTTGATTTTTTTGTTGACTTCAGTGTTTGTATGATATATATGTATATATGTATAGATATAGTTGATGGAAAATAAGAATTCAGTTCCAAGATAAAGGGGTTAATTTTAGGTTTTGTTTTGTTTTATATGTCAAGGATCAAATCAAATGCATATCCTCTTCCACTGAGCCACATCCTTGACCCAAACACATAATATTTTTTCTTCTTTGTTTTTGGCACACCTAGTGGTGTGCAGGACTTATTCCTGTCTTTGTGCTTAGGCATCACTCCTGGTGGGGCTCAGGAGATTGCACAGAATGCTGGGAGATTGACCCTGCATCAGCCGTGTGCAAGGAACCTGCTGTCACTCTGGACCCCAAAAATTTTATTTTAAAATACTGTACTTTTTGGTTTGGGGCCACACTCGGCAGTGCTCAGGGCTTACTCCTGGTTCTGAGCTCAGTGATCAATCCTGGTGGTGCTTAGAGGAACATGTGTGGTGCCAGGGTTTGAACCCTGGTCAGCTGCATTCAAGGCAAGCACCCTTCCCATTGTACTAGTTCTCTGGTCCTTTCATTTTATTTGTTTTATTTTGGGCCCACACTCAGTGGTGCTCACAGCTGACTCCTGGCTGTGTTCTTGGGAATCATTTTTGTTGGTGCTAGGGGACCATATGCCAGTGATCAAACCTGGGTCAGCCGCATGCAAAGCAACTGCTCCACCTGCTGTACTCTCTTAAAGTGCTGTTAAGTGTTTAACTTGATTCTGGACTTTATATTATTTTCAGTAGGATTTGAATTTCCGTTTGGAATGTGATATTCTATGTGGCCTACCCTCTCGGTACTTTGCATCAGCACTTAACCACAGGAGTAGCTTTTTGGTTTTGTGTTTTAATTTTTCTCTTCTATCCTAGGAGCTTGGTATTGGTGGCACAAGTCAGTGGAAAATGTGTGGCTTGGATCCCTCATCTACAATTGGCATTTACTTTGAAGTAGTCAACCAGGTATGTGAATTTGTTTAGGAATATTTGTGTCCCTGTGTTGTATTTTCTGATTCATTATAGACTGGTGGCCACCGTTAGTTCTTTATAACTGATGCTAATTTGGGCCTTTGTGTGACCTGATACCAGTCTGGCATGGTCTCATTTATTCTTTCAAGAATAAATGGAGCAGAGCTGGACAACCTGTTGTATCATCATGTTATTGGTAAACTGATAAAATCCTAAGAAGAGTAGTATCTTTATCAGCCATCATGAATGTTGGTCAATATTTTAGTGTCAGTTATTTTCCCAAAATTTATTAAAAATTTTTCAAACATACAGAAAAGCTAAGAGATCACACAGCCATCTACTTACCACTTAGATTATGAAGTGACACTTGACTCTTTATTCTATCACATAAAATAAATCTATCTATCCATCAATCTATCTGATTTTTGGTGCATTTCAAAAGCAAATTCTGGTCATCAGGGTGTTTCATCCCCAAACATTTCGACATATATATTGTTCCTTGAAAAGTTTGAATCTAATTATCTTTTTCAAAAAACTATTTTTGTGGTAAATATTCTGCATAAAATTACCCAGGTCTTAAGTGTGACACTAAAAACTGCACCACTAACTTTATATCATGGTTGTCAGTCGTTTTAGAAGGAAATGTAAGCTCTGCTATTGCTCATGTCTGAGTGCTCCTGTAACAGTAACCGGTGTGCCCCTCATCTTGCAGCACAATGCTCCCGTCCCACAAGGAGGCAGAGGCGCTGTCCAGTTTGTCACACAGTACCAGCACTCCAGCACCCAAAGGCGCATCCGCGTGACCACTATTGCCCGCAAGTGAGCAGCGTGTTCCTTTTCTGGCTGATGTTTTGGTTTGGTGCTCAAGGCTTAGTCCTAGCTCTGTGCTCAGGGATCACTCCTGGTGTGACTTAGGGTACCAAGTGTGGTACCGGGGATCGAATCTCAGGTCATCTTACCTGGTGTGCTGTTTCTCTGGTCCCACCGACTGATGTTTTTCAGCTACAGTTACAAAACTTTCATGTTTAAGTTTCAGTCATATAATGATCGAATACCCATCCCTCCACCAATGTACATTTTCTACCACCAATGTCCCGAATAGCCGTCCCCCCCACCCACTATCCCACCCCACCCTCTGCCTCTATGGCAGACAATTTCCCTCTTACTCTCCTTCTACTTATGGGTATTGTGGTTTGCAATACAGATAATGAGAGGCCATCTTGCTTTTCTTGTTTCTTTCCTTCCTTCTTCCCTTCTCCTCTCCCTCCTTCCCTGCCTTTCTCTCATTCCTCAGCCCTCACACTTGCAAGTGCTCTGCTGCCGAGCCACACCCCCACCATGCCTGATGTTTTTCTGTGAAGATGTAACTTAACATCTATTAGTTTATCTTTGAAATTCCATGAAAATGGTTTTCACCAATCCTCATGATTCATTTTATCAGATGAGGAGGAGCAAGAACGGGAACCAGCATTGTCTATTAATCCAGCTAGGCCATAGAAAAATCTTTGAGTAGGAATAAGTTCTTTCAGTTTTCAGGACCAGAAATGTAGCTTAAAGCCTTGGATTCAATCCCTGGCGCTCCATGGTGCCTGGAGCCCTGCTGAGATTCAGTTGCCCTCTGCTCCGCCAACACTGTGCCAGGAGTGGCCTGCACGTCACTGGTTGTGATCTCAAAAAGAAACACCTTAAATATTTGATTTATCAAGTCATAAAATCATCCTCTTCGTAAAAAATTCATATTGCATTATATTATATAAAGAATGGGTCTCTGACAGGGGAAACAGCTCGGGCTGGAGCACATACTTTGCATCTGAAAGCCCTGGGCTAATATCTGGCATCACACTGTGCCCTGAGCACTGAGTCAGGTGAGGCCCAAAACAAACAGCAGAGGGAATGGATCTCTGACCCAGGAGGTAGCTCATAGAGCAGAGCACATGTAGTTGCGTATTTCATCTCCAGCCGCACCTGTCTCCTGCGCACTATTGACAGAGGCACCTTTTCAAATAAAAGGGGGAGGGTTTCCTCATCCACTCTCCTCAGAAACTAAATTTCATTCCCATTTGGCACTTAACAATCCCTTCTGTGTAATTGACATATAATGTGAATTACATAAATATATGGCTTCTTACATTGATATATTCATGAGCTTTCCTTCATGTGTCAAGGACATCTGTGTCAATACAACAAGCCTCATATCTCTTTCTCCCCCTCTCCCCACTGCCCATATAATCCAGGACGATTGGTCCCAGACCCCATGCATGTCAGGCATGCACTTTGCCACTGGGTCATAGACCTGGTACCATAGCTTTCATTTTTAAGGTGTGTATAGTATTGTATAGTTTATATGGGATGTGTCCATCCTGCTAAAGGATGTTTGGGGTTCTACCTTCCTTCTAACTGCAACTGTTTTCCTTACTTTTAGGTCTTTGTGTATTTCTTTTCTTTAGTTTCTTCATTTTGGATTTAGTTCATTTTGTCTGGGCCAAGTGTGGCAGTGCTTGGGGCCTACTGCAGGCCCCTTTGCTTAGGGGTCGCTCTTGGTAGTGTGGGGACCTCTGCAGCACTCCTACGTGTGAAGCTGATGCTCCTGCCTGTGGAACCATCCCCTGGCTCCAGGCTCTTTAATTTTTCTCTTGCACTGAGAGCCTTCAGAGTGCTATGAAGGTTACTGGGTATGTGTGATTCCTAATGTGTGATTCCTAGCTGTGCTCTCTAGGAGATCACGTTCCATTCTCTTAACGGAGAGCTGGCTTTAACCTTTCGCTGTGAGTGTGGTTCTAACTCTGGTGTTGTCAGTTGGGCAGATGCGCAGAGTCAGATCAGACACATAGAAGCGGCATTTGACCAGGAGGCCGCTGCAGTCCTGATGGCGCGGCTGGGAGTCTTCCGAGCTGAGTCAGAAGAAGGGCCCGACGTGCTCCGGTGGCTGGACCGACAACTCATTCGATTGGTAAGTCAGAGATTGTGGTAGTAGGCTTGGCCTCGCGTTCGCTCTTTTTGAGAGGGGGAACATTATCACTTAAACCTATCATCTATGAGGTCACTCAGTAAGTACGTGGTGTCTTGTATACCAAACACTGGAAATTCTGGGATGAAAAGAGTGTTAAGTATGTGTTTTCCTCTCCAGGAATTATTCAGGCCTGGGAAGAAAGTGCATGCTTGGGACATGCAGACAATGGTGTATAGCCCGCGTGTGTCAAGAATTGAATTAGAGGGGCTGGAGTAATAGCACAGCAGATAGGGTGTTTGCCTTGCATGTGGCCAGCTTGGGTTCAATTCACAGCATCCATATGGTCCTTTTTAATTTTATTTTATATTTTTTATAGACTTAAAAATTTTTGAGCTTGGGTTTCAGTTATACAATGATCAAGTAC
>JAOXYA010031036.1:0-12990 GCA_028565675.1 Sorex palustris
CAGCACCCCCCCCCCCCCAATGCCAATCTTTTCACTCAAGTATTTTCATTTTGGAAAACGTGATTACTGGGGCCTGGAGCGATAGCACAGCAGGTAGGGCGTTTGCCTTGCACGTGGCTGACCTGGGTTCGATTCCCAACATTCCATGTGGTCCCCTGAGCTACTGCGAGGAGTAATTCCTGAGTGCAGAGCCAGGTGTGACCCAAAAAGCCAAAAAAAAAAAAAAGAAAGAAAGAAAAAAGAAAACGTGATTATTTTCACAAAAGGAATCATTTTAATTTTTGATTTCTTATTACTAGTGCAAGTGAATAAATGAACTTTTAAAAAGTGGTTCAGAAATCAAAGCCAGGCCTCATACATGCAAGGCAAATATGCTACCACAGAATCACATCCCTGGTCTGCAAATTACTGAATTTTTTAAGTTTTCATTCTATTTCTACTATAGTTAATATAAGTAAGTACAGAAACAAAAAGGATTTTTTTGTTGTTTTTGGTTTGGGTTTGCTGTGTGTGTGTGTGTGTGTGTGTGTGTGTGTGTGTGTGTGTGTTTTCAGTTATATCTTAGAGCATAAAATTCCCAAGACTGAAAAACTTAAAAACTACTTTCTCTAGGGCAGATCAATGAACTTATTTTAAAAAACTTGATCCACCCACTAGTAACAACAGCCCAAGCGAAATTAACTCTTTTTCTCAATTTTACATTCCTCAACTATAGGCATTAATAAAATAGTACACACAAAGCATTTAGCAGATAATGAATGGTTATGATGACTATCCGAAACTTGTGGTAGATCCAGGCTTCTCAACTCTTCCAAAAAGACGTGTTAAACTAGCAGCTTGATCTTGGATGAAAAGTGTACTTACACCAGAGAAATTGGAGCTCAGAGGACATCAGGAAAATTGGAATTCAAGCTCCACTACATGTGGGTGCCTTTTGATTTTTTTCTTGCAGTGACAGTATGTTAGACTGGTAGACAGCATTGCATCAGATTGAAATTACCAGCACACCCCATAAACACAACACAGGGAAGATATTTCTAGCTCTTTAATTTTAAATCTGCAAAAGCAGACCTTGAATAACAACTTCATGTTTTGCATCTTAGTTTACATAAGCTATTGTTTTGGACAGAAACTGGCTTTTACTCCAATGCCTGCCTATTCTTAATTGCAGGGGAATTCCAAAAACTGACAGAAAAAGAGTTAAGATTGAAACTTCATCACTAACTCTTGTGGACACAGGCTCTTGGGTAAGCCACAACTGTCCTGATAAAAATATAACATTCTGTTTTCCTTTCTCTGTGCTTCCCTATATCTGCTGGAGGGAAAACAACACTTGAACCATAAAACTGTGATTTTATGAACAAAATAGAGAGATATTGGAGATAATTACAAGATCCATTAACCAGAAACTTATCTATTTTATTTGTAGGGGACAACAAGGTAACATGCATCAGAAGACCGGGCCCTACAAAACTCCTCAACCACCCTGAGTATAGTGTTGTTTGTCTCCAAAAAAAAAAAAAAAGCCAAACATCCCTATTCTTTTCTTATAATTGCTGCTTCTGAGGACTATGCAAACAAGATAGTTCTCTAGGATGTGAATCTTCCAACTTGCTGGCTCCTTCCCAGGAAGCTCTTGCTCCACCATCATCCTACTATTGAGCATCAGTGATACCAGACTTTGGCAGAGATATTTCCTCATGCTCCAGCTGGCCCTGCTCACAAGAACGCAGCAGCCAGTTCTCCCCTGAGTGAGGCATGACCTCCCACCCCCAAGATGCACAAACAGAAGATCAAATCACATGCTTATGCCTTAGGGTGAGGCAGCTTCTACTCAGCTTATACTTCCCTTTTCTGGAGTTTTTAGTTTGATTACCATCTTCCTCTTCCCTCTGTGGGTTTTTCTAAGGGAGGAAGAAAGAGAGGTGATGCTAGTATTTTGTTCTGTTTTGTGGCTTTTTTTTTTTGATGCTTATTCTCCCCTTAGCAACTCTGGTATCTCCTATTGCTGAAAGGCATGCTCTAGTTGTTCATCTGGAAATCTTGTATACTGCTTGCAACCAGACATATCTAAGGATCTCTGAAAACAACTGCATGGTAGATCCATGAAAGAAAGTGTCTCCTGGGACCCTTCTTTTTCTGGTGCTTAGCTCAGAGAGCATCAGCCTGCACCCTTGCCTGGGCTTCCTCATCCCTGCCTCTGGGCCTCCCACACAAACTCCTCTCTCACCCTTTGTTCCCATTCAAAGGGTGAAAAAAAAAAACCTTTCCCCCTTCTGATGCTTCCTGCAATCTGCTCAGAGAGTAGGCAAAGGCCTTTACAAATCATCCTTGACCCCAGAGTATAAGGAGGAGAAGGAAAGAAATAGAGTAAAGGGGAAGGGGAGAAGAAAAAGATGAGAAGCAATGGGGGTAGAGGTCAAGGGGACCCAGGTAGATTGGTGACGTTAAGGAATGGTAGAGTTAGATATCCAAACCACAGTCAACAACATTGAAATCGCGAGACTCAAACTTTAATGACCAAATTTTAAAGGTGCCTGTCAAGGTGGCCGGCTGGGACTGGGGTGAGTGGGTACGAGAGGGAATCTGAAAACACTGGTGGAGAGAAGTTGATAATGGCGGTGGGATTGGTGATAGAACATTGTATATCAAAAATCCATCTATGAACAACTTTGTAATTCATGGTGCTTTAATAAAGTAAAATTTTGATAAAGAAAAGAATAAATTTTAAAACAACCCCCAAAAGGTCATTTGGTGGACTGCACACCTTAAAAGTTTGAAGATATGTGGACACCTTAGTTACCGAGAACTGGTGAGGAGCTCCTAGAAAGTGGAACAAAGAGCTCTACTTCTTCCAAAAGCTCAAGGAGCAAAGTCTGTCAGTGTGGCCCACAAAGATACTGGCCACTAGCTAAATTACCACTCAAGGACAGTGGCAGAGCCCATGGACTTGTCCCTCCAAGAATTGTGACTGGAACAGAGAAGCCAATGGTTGGTTCGAAAGCCCAGGACATGACGACTCAGGCCTGCCTGCTGTCACCCAGTCCCCTGAGGCACTTTCTACTCTTGACAGAAATAATGATCACTATGGAGTGAACTCAAGGTTTAATGACAGAGAAATTGATTCAAGAGCTCATAGGGAACCAAACTGAGACCCAAGGCCCAGGAGACTGCCACCATCCGATGACTCTCAGTAACACACCACATACACACAGACACACAGACACCCACACACACATAGACACACACACACACACACACACACACACACACACACACCCCACAAGGTTAGGTCTCAGTGTATACAGATAAGTCACATGAACAGAAAGATCACATAGGCTGAAGCGATAATACAGAGGAATATAGGGCACTAACCTTGCACATAACCAACCTGGGTTTGATGACCAGCACCCCATAGAATCCTCTGAGCACTGCCAGGGGAGTAATACCTGAGTGCAGATCCAGAAGTAAGCCCTGAACATCAGCAGGAGTCGCTCAAAACCCCCCAAAAGAAAGAAAGATCCTAAAACCCTTGATCTTGTGAAGAACAGCTCAGCCAGAGCTGTACACATGGGAGAAGATGTGCATAGCCATGAAGACAGCTGGGTTAAAGGTACACTCCTGGGGGAAAATGTGTAGGCTACAAGCTATTTGAATCATAGCCTAGAAAATGGCCAGATCAGTGTGAGGATGTGCTCAGGCTGGCACCCTACTCTCTGCCTGCAGCTCGGTCCCCAACAGAAGTGAGGTGGGCTGGACTTCTAGACATTTTCAGGTGTTTCCCAGCTTTTGGCAGTTTGCTATCTCTGAAGTAACCCTGCCTTGCAGCCAGGTGGAGGAGGCGTTTTCTGTAGACTGTGGCATTCCTCTTCTTTTTAGTTCACACTTCCTCCAGAGCCTGAGACAGGATTGTTCCAGAGGTCTGGGAAGCAGGAAGAGGCAGGTCTCTCAGGCTCTCTTCCACTCTCTGTGGACACAAAAGTGGGCTCTCTCTAACCCCAAGGCCATGTCTAAATTTTTGCCTCCTAACAGTGAGACAAAAAAGAAGCTAGAATGTGTGCTGTGCCACTACCACAAATCCATACCACAGCCTTGCCACATGCCCCACTCCAGCACCCAAGAGCATCCCAGGATGGACATAGCAGAGGTGGGCAGGTAGCAACTTCATGGAGTAATCAAGTAGGCCCCATGTGAGATCCAGCTTTATGATCTGGGAATGTTCCAGAGCCAGGGGAAAACCCAGGGGTTGGATGCTTACTTCTCATGTCTGATTGGCCTCCTTTCTCTGAGTACTCTCTTTGAATGTCTGTATTATTTTGCATTCCCAATAGTAATGTATCTAGAACCCTTCTCCCCACCCCCACAATCCTCACTAGCATATGATTTTGTCACTAATATGAACTTCGATTGTTCTCTTAAATGTTATGACTGGTGATACTCAACATCTCTGCATCTTATTTGATGTCTCTATGTTCTCTTCAGTGAAATGTCAATTTAAGTCTTTGCCCATATTCTACATGGATTGCTCATGGATTTTGAGTTTTGGAGAGTGCTTCATATCTTAGGTACAAATATTTTGGGGTATTTTTCAAAATTAAATATTTTCTCTTTCTAGCTTGTATTTTCATGTGCTTAAAAAGAGTCAGAGAAAAGCTTCCAGTGTGATGAATTCTAATATATGGTGCTTTGGTGGGCTGGAGCGATAGCACAATGGGTAAGGCATTTGCCTTGCATGCGGCCAACATGGCCGACCTGGGTTCGATTCCTTCGCCCCTCTCAGAGAGCCTGGCAAGCTACCGATAGTATCTTGCCCTCACGGCAAAGCCTGGCAAGCTACCCATGATGTATTTCATATGCCAAAAACAGTAACAACAAGTTTCACAATTTGTTGTGAGACATTACTGGTGCCCACTCGAGCAAATAGATGAACAACAGGAGGACAGTGTCAGTGACAGTGATGGTGCTTTGGTGTCAAGACTAAGAACCCTTTGCCTGCTTAGCCCTAGATTCCACAGATTTTAATTTTTTTATCTTCCAAAAAACTTAGGATTTAACATTTTACACTTAAGTCTGTGAAAATTTTTGATTTAACTTTTTAAAAATAAGTGGTCTGCTTTTTTCCTTCCTATGGATCCCTAATTGTTCCAGTATCACTTTTTGAAAAAAAAAAGTTATACTTTTTCTGCTGAATAGCAGTATGCCTGCTATGGGTGGGTACTTTCATATGTCTGGTTCTACTTTACTTTATCCTTTTGATCTGTATGCCTGTCCCTTCCTGAACCAAACTATTTTGTCTGTTTTTGTTTGGGGGGCCACAACTAGCAATGCTCAGGGCTTACTCCTGGCTCTGCACTCAGAGATCACACATGGTGGTGCTCAGGGGACCATATGGGATGCTTCTCATTGAACCTGGATTGGCCATGTGCAAGGCAAGCATCTTACCCACTGTCCTTTCACTCTGGCCCCTAAAACTACAGTCCTGACTACTGATTCTACATAAGAAATCCTGAAATCAGATAAAATGACTCTAGTCCTTTATTTTCAAAATTGTTTTTGCTATTAAATTCTTGTGATTTTTCCATACAAATTTAAGAATGATCTCATTTATGCCTACAAAAATTATTGCTGGAATTTTGAGGCAAATTGCTTTAAGGCAATAGGTTGATTTATGGAAAATTGACATCTTCACTGTGTTGAGTCTTCAAATATATGAACATTATGTCTTGCCACATTTATTTAAGTTTTTTAAAATTTTTTATCAGCATTTTGTAGGTTTTAATGTATAAGTCCTAAACCCATTTAAGTTGATTTATACTAGCGAAATGCTAAATATTTTTGGAAAATTGTTTATGATGCTTTGTTTTTAAGTTTTATTTCCTCTGTGTTTGTTAATAAAGAGTAATTGGTTTTTGCACATTGGGATTTTTTACTGATCTTTGAATTTAATTTGATTTGTGAATTTTAATACATGTCTATGTTTCTTTTTTTTGTTTGTTTGAAACTTTATTTAAATACCATGATTTACAAAGTTGTTTATAGAAGTTGTTTCAGGTATTCAGTGTTCTAACACCATTCCCACCACCAGTGTAAACTTCCCTCCACCAATGTCCCCATTTTCCCACCCAACCCTGAGCTACCCCCTTAGCAGACACAAAATAATTTACTTTAGATTGCTTGTTACAACATATATCTCACAATGGTGCTATGAAGGTCATTTTCTGAGGATTTACCAAAGCTGTTTCATGCTAGTTGAGCCTTCTGTGCTATTTTTTTTTTCACTGAGTTTAGTGGGCTTCTGTGCAACTTTTGCATCTAATTTGCTGTGCTCCTACTGGGCTGTCAGTATTGTGAAGTTAGAAGGTGTCACACAGCTGCAGCCATGCTTCCGGTGCTGTGGAACTAGGATGATTCAGCAGCTTGGCATCTGGAGCTGTAAAGATGAGCCATCTATATGCTGGAGGATGCCCGATGTGGGTGGGGCACTGAGCCTCTCAGCAGGGCCATGACTTGGCCCATCCCCATCCTGAGAAGGTTCCGGATATCTCAGCCCACAGACAGTGCTTACCTGGGAGGACTCAGACAAGATCAGTCTGTTCTTTGGGTTTCTTACTCCTACAATAGTGCTATTAGTTCTAAGAATTTTTTTTTTTGTAGAATCCTTGCAATTTCAATTTTTGTCTGCACAACCATGCAGTCTTCAAAGAGGGACAGTTTTGCTTCTTCTTTTCCAATCCATATATGACTTTTATTTCTTTTTTTCCTTTTTTTTTTTGTTCCTTATTGCACTGCTAAGACTTATGGTTAGGAGTAATAAAAATAAACATCCCATGGGGCCAGGGACCTGCCTACTCAGGTTTGGGCCCCTGCATTGCATGTGGTTCTCTGACCACTGCCAGGTGTGACCCCCTGAGCACAGAATCAGGACTAAGTCCTGAGCACACGACAATGTGACCCAATCCCTTCACACTTAAAATAAAAGAGAGAGAAAGAAAGAAAGAAAGAAAGAAAGAAAGAAAGAAAGAAAGAAAGAAAGAAAGGAAAGAAAGAAAGAAAGAAAGAAAGAAAGAAAGAAAGAAAGAAAGAAAGAAAGAAAGGGCATCGATTAGATTGTATCTGGGTGGATAAAAAGCAAGAGTCTTAATTATTCACCCATTCATTCTTTTAAAAGATATTTGTAGAATCCCTACTTACATATCAAAGGGTGGTTTTACAATTCAGCAATAAGTGAGACTAGTTCCCCTACCAGCATTTATAGGAATAAACTAAATGTGAAAAATGAAGAAAAACTGTATGAAGAAAATTGAAAAAAAAATAGAAAGTGACAAAAAGAAAAATAAAGTAGGGCTGGATTACAGGATATATAGGTAGGAGTACATAACAGTTTAGATAGTGAATGCCAGATGACTCACTGAAAACCTCACTGAAGCTGTAGCGTGTAAACTATCACCTATCTGGGAAACATCTTTGATAGAAACACTAGTGAGAACAAAGGAAATTTATTAAGTCTAAAATTGTCGAGAAGAAGAAGTTAAAAATATGGTTGGTTTAGGGAGCAAGAAGCAAAGTAGCAGGCAATTTCAGATGGGTAATATGTTGACTGACTGCAGATCAGTATAGCTTTAAGAACAATTTTAAGAATTTTGACTTATTCTCCAACTAAGAAGGGAGACATTTTCCATTTTGTTCTCTCACACACTCTTGCACTCTATCACGATCTCTTTCTCTCAATTTCTCTTAATCTCTCCATCGCTTTGGCTCTCTTTCTCTCTCCCTCCTTCTCTCTCTCATGATCTCTCATTTGTTCCCACACTCATTCCTCTGTCCCTCTCGGAGAGCCCGACAAACTACTGAGAGTATCCTGCCTGCAAGCTCCCTGTGGCGTATTTGATATGCCAAAAATAGTAATAAGTCTCACAATGGAGACGTTACTGATGCCTGCTGGAGCAAATTGATGAACAACAGGAGGACAGTGCTACAGTGCATTACAGTGCTTACGTCTTTAACAGATGGGTCACGACTACCATCTGGCAAAAAAAAAAAAATATGTCAAATGATCCTGATCTATGAACCAGAAAATCCTGAAGCCAAGGAGTTTTTCTCAGTTATTGAAGAAATGTTGCAGATGGGTAAATATCTTTCTCAGCATTACCAATAGTCACTATGTTAATTAAGAAAAAAAACACTATCTCGGGAGATTAGAGAAATATATCCCTATGAAGTGGATTAATAAAAGGTTCAGTGATTGCCTTAGAAGGTATAATTAGGGGCTGGAGTGATAGCACAGTGGGGAGGTCGTTTGCCTTGCACACGGCCGGCCTGGGTTTGATTCCCAGCATCCCATATGGTCCCCTGAACACCGCCAAGAGTAATTCTTGAGTGCAGAGCTAGGAGTAACCCCTGTTCCTCGCCGGGTGTGACCCAGAAAGCAGAGAGAGAGAGAGAAGGTATAATGATACCCACTCGCCTTGTCTGAATAATACTCCCTTTCCTTGATGGGGTGGGACCACTGAGCAAAGCAGGCTTCCTGGGCACTAGGCACCTTCAGAGGAAACAACATGCTAATCGCCCCCACATGTTGAAAGGCTGATACCATAGTCCCAAGGAAAGCCTAGTCCCTCTAAATTACCCAAAACTCACTAACACTTACCCTACTTAAGTGAGAATAACTTTATCTTAGTGAAAAATACTTTTACAGAGAGGTATATTTTAGTTTTTTACTTTATTTGGATCTTTAGCACACTGGGACCAAACTCAGGTGCTCAGGGAACCAAGCCAAGATAAGCTACATGCAAGGCAGGTGCCTTAACCTTTGTACTGTCATTTTACTTAAAATGTGCAAACATGTTTATGCTAGTGGGGATGTCTTTATGTCGTTTTTTTAGCAAACTTTAGCTCATTTTTTGGTTTCAAGGTATTTTCTTTGTAGAGGGAGAAAAAAAGAGAATTAATGGTTTTTCAAGGAAAAAGTAGTCCTTGTAATCCAATTGTCTCTGTGGTAGAAAAAACTCAGAGTCCTGAGGAAGGTGATGAAGAGAGTGAAGAGGACAGCAGCAGTGAGAGTGAAGGAGAAAGCAGCGAGGATCCAAGCGAAGAAAGCTCTGATGAATGTGAGGACGACTGACCGGACTTGCTGCTGTGCTACAAATGCCGTGTGTTTTCATTACTGCATGCATGAAAATATAAAGGATTCTGGGGTTTTTTTTTCTGTTATTTGATACAGAGCTCTCTTGGATTTTTTTAAATTTTGCTTGTTTGTTTGGCTCCCAAGGGGAGCCCAGAGGACACTCCCAGTGCTATCTGACTCAGCTGTGTACACCTGAAGATTCAGTGCTCAGACCAGTGAAGTGGTGCTTCTTGGGCCCAGGAATGTCCAGAATGCCACACAGTGCCAGGGATCAAACTTGGGTGTCCCCACCTGGTGTATGGGCTCTACCCCTTTGAACAAGCTCTCCATCCCTTTCAGAGTTCTCTTGATTTATATCCATATTCTTAGTTTGAACTCCTTAGTATTGAGGTGTTGATTAGCAAATTACCCAGAGAAGAAAGTAATCATTGAAGTCAGTTACAAAGCACTGTATGCTAGTTACTGTTCAAGCAGCTCTTCCCATATCGATTCAGTCCAGCTACCCCATAGGTGAGTACTATTATTGTATTCGACAGATTAAGAAAATGGTCACAGAGGAGAAAGAGGGTAGGTAGTTTGTATTGCATCATACAGTTATTGAAGAGGAGAAAGAGGGTAGGTAGTTTGTATTGCACCATACAGTTATTGATTGGTCCATGAACATTAGGGTCCATAATCAAGACTTTGAGCATCTTCCATAACTATCACTTCAGTCACTTCTATCTCCAGCCCATTCAGCTGTGTTTTATACAGCTTGTTTTATGTTCTTTATAGCATAAATTAGTACCTGATATTCATTTTCACTTTCCTGCGAAAGGTAATTTCCTTGAAGCAGAACTTTGTCTTTCTCTATTACATTCCTAGCAATTGGACAAGTGTCTGATCAGTAATGGGAGAGAGTGTGTTTGCTATATGCACATACACACCAAGTAAAGTGAAAGGTTTTGTTTGGTTTTGGGTCTTGGGCCTCACCTGGCAGTGTCTAGGGGTTATTCTTGACTCTTGCACTCAGGAATTATTCCTGATAGGTCTCAGGAAACCATACAGGATGCTTGGGATTGAAACCAGGTCAGCCACATGCAAGGCAAGCACCCTGTGGTCAGTATTACTCTCTAGTCCCAAAATAAGTTATTTTCTCTGTGGAACATTTATAAGACTTTATATTTTTGTATTGCTCCCTTTCCTTCATTATTGTGACTGATTTTATTATGGGGAGGGTGTTTGGGTGTCACATATAGGGCTGACTGGAACGTTCTCAGTTTAGTTCTGAGGCTCAGTGGTGGCTCACACATCAGATTGTGGTGTTCACACTCAACTGCCATGCTGGCCAGGCTGCATTCTTTCAGCTGTGATGCTTGCCCACATTCTGACCAGGGTCACTGTCCTTTGGTTATGCTCGTGCACAATATGGTTGTGCTCACCAGCAATTACTTCAGTGTTCACACATGCTCACCAGTGGCCATACTTCCTGGTGGTACATTCAGAGCTTTTAATTGGGTACTTTCTGGCCAGGGACCTCACACCCAGCTAGAATCGGGCTAGAAATCACTTGTGGTGCCAGGGATTGTAGACAGAGCTGCCAGGCTCACTTGGCTCATGTGGTGACATTGAACATGACCTTATGCTTGAAGGCAGATGTTCTACACTACTGAGCTGTTCCTCCACAGCCCTAAATACTCTAAATTTTATACTAATAGAATTTTAGGCTTTTTTTTTTTAGGTTTTACTTGAGGGACTGATTTGCAGTACTGTTAATGATAGGGTTTCCGTCATGCAGTGTCCCAACACCACACCCTCCACCAAGTGACTTCTAGTTTTTTAACATGTTGACACTGTCCTGCAATTTGTACTAGTTAAACCACGTTCAATTATGAGCCAGCATCAGGATGTTAAAGGAATGGGAAAATTCTGAAGAAGAAAGTCTGACTGAAAAGTCATGGTATCACAGACCATGAAATAATTAAGTCTAGGACATTCAAGTTTTGTTACACATGAAAGATAATCAGCATCCTTCTGCTCATATTCTTCATTCTACTCATACTCCTTAGTGAAGTAAGAATGTCTGCATAGTCCGGGGCCAGAGTGATAGTATAATGGGTTGGGCGTTTGCTTTGCACGCGCCTGACCTGAGTTCAATCCCCGGCATCCCCTATGGTCCTCCAAGCACCACCAGGAGTGATTCCTGAGTGCAGAGCCAGAAGTAATGCCTGAGCATCACTGGATGTGACACCCCCCCCCCAAAAAAAAGCCTACTGCTAAGAATGTCTGCTTAGTCCAACACAGTCCTGTCTATGATATCTTGTGATAACAACTGAAGAATAACCTGCAGGGTATTTCTGTGTTAACTCATTGACTTCACAGTACTTTAAGAACTTGTGTTACTACTAACAGAAATTTAATGGGGGATTATTCAAAGATAAATGTTAATTAGCGTATTGGAATCCAGATGAGATTAAAGCTGAAAGGTAACCAGACCTATTTTAAGAAATGTAGTAGAGTCTCACCCCACCCCCATCACGTGTGTGTAGGGGAGAGGGGCTTGCAGGGCATTGGATCTAGGCCCTTATATATACAAGGCAAATGCTTTGCATCCTGGAGTATAGAGCTTCATCCCCAGCTCTCTAGCGGGTTTTCAATCCAGGCTTCATGCTTAACTAAATCCTAGAAAATGTTTAATGCAGCAGCAAACAAGCAGTTGATATGAACAGTTTAGTGTCAGACTTGCACTTAAAACTTTGTTACACATTACAGTAGTGTGAAAGAATCAAGATATCAAGCAACATGTGCCGGAATGTTATTCCATAACTATTTTGAGAGCTTAGCAGGTAGATTCTGGGGGAACAAAACCCAGTCCTTCTCTTAGCCAGGACTTTGTATTGAAATAGATTGAGGATGTACAGAGTGCTGAGAAGCTTTCAGAAGGGGTCCCTAACTCAACCAGTTCTGGCACCCTGGGAAGAGAGAAGTGAAGCCTAAACCAATAACTAGAAACAGAATTCCCACTAGAGGAAAATGTGGGAAACTCTGCTGTCGGTAGATATCCCACTGCTAAGGCCCAGATAAATTTGAATCCAGCAAGTAAGTAGATACATTGAATAGCAGAATAAAAATGAACCTGTTAGTGGCATGAAGCCATCTGAAAGGGTTGGGCAGTGGAGGATCCTATGAGCCATGTTTTAAGTGTGAACTTAGCAGGAAGCCATGGAGGAAATTTAAAGAAAACAAGGATTGTATTTCAGAAAGAACATCCTAATGGCCAGACACAGGGGGAAAATGTTTTCTCAAACTCCCAGTCACAATTCATTGGTCAACTATGAAATCATTATAGTGATTCACAAATAGGATTGTTTTGTTTTTTTTAAAAAAAGGAGGGGCCAGGAAGATAGTACAGTAAGGCATGTACCTTGCACATGGTTCACCCGGATTTGTATTCTTGACACCTCACATGGTCCCCTGAGCTAGCCAGGAGTGATTCCTGAGTGCAGAGCCAGGAATAAGCCTTGTGCACCACTGCCAGGGAGTTGAAGAACAGGAAGATATATTTTGCATTCAAAAACCTTGGGTTTTATCCCTGGCACTGTATGATCCCCTGAACACTGCAGAGATCTGTATACACTATCAGATGTCCCCCACCCCCACCCAAGCAAATATGTAGAGAACATCAGCTATATATTGTAAAAGTTAAGGAGTGAGGTTTGTTAGAGTACACCTGTGTCCTAGATCTTTATGTGAAGTTTAGCTCACTGGAAGTGCAGCAAACAAGAGTCGAGCAGACATGGGTTGGGAGACTTAACATTGTCAAAATGGCAATACTTCCCAAAGCATTGTACAAATTCAATGCAATCCCTATAAGGATACCCATGACA
>JAOXYA010031045.1:0-25948 GCA_028565675.1 Sorex palustris
CGATATGCCAGACACAGTAACAACAAAGTCTCCAATGGAGACGTTACTGGGCCTGCTCGAGCAAATCTATGATCAACGGGAGGGCCTTTTTTTATTTATATATGTATTATTTTATTTTATTATTATTTTATTATTATTATTATTTATTATTATTTTATTTAGTGTTCTAATAACACCAAACATTAGCCAAGCAGCACGAATACTGGCCGACTTCGACCGTACTGCAGCTAAATCTCATAAGGACAATGTTTATAAAAAACTAAGTAGTTCCTGACGTTCCATTTGCTCTCAATGGAACTAACATCTCAGAATGCAGTGGTTATGTGTACCTAGGTCCCTAGTCGAGAACTCAATTTGACAAATGACCTGGCACCTGAGCTGCACAGGAGGAAGAGAGTAGCATGGAACTCCTTCAAGAGCGTCGAAGAAATAGTTCAGAGGATGAAGAACCTCTGGCTCCAGGCACATCTTTTTGACTCCACCGTTCTTCCTGCATTAACTTATGCCTCAGAGACCTGGGCCCTACGAAAGCAGGATGAGACCGCTATTCAGGTCTCCCAAAGAGGAATCTAAAGAGCTATGCTTGGAGTATCATGTTTCACTCAAGTGAGAGAAGGAATCCAGAGTTCCGACCTCCTGGATGATCGAGAATCAGGGACGCTGTCTAGTTTGCCAAGGCATCGAAAATCAGATGGGCTGGACATGTAATGTGATTTGGAGATGACCGATGGACTAGAGCCATCGGTTACTGACTGGATTCCACGGGATGTCAAAAGAACACATGGCCGCCCACCTACGAGATGGTCAGACTTCTTCGTCAAAACCCTGAATGAACAGTTTGAGGCTCTTCATGTTCCTGGAGCAAGCAGATGCCGTTGGGACTACACTAGCACGCAACAAGGACAAATGGACACATTACTGGCACCCGCTTGAACAAACTGATAAGTAAGGGATGTCAAGTGATCAAGTGATTTTATTTTATTTATTTATTTTTACAGTGCAGGGATGGAAATCAGGACTTCACACAGGTACTTTACTGCTAAGCCATGTCCCTGGCCCTGTGTTATCTATTTCCTATTTTAATTTGTCCCCCTTCCCATTCCTTGATTATTGTTGTGATGATTAGGGGCTACGCAATATCTCAGGTTGTGGTGCTTGCAGAGGGCGAGCACCAACACCCCTTGAGTTATGGTCTTGTGCACACCTTACTGTATGAACCTGACCCTGAGAATCGCAGAAGTTCCCTTCCCTGACAGCCTCTCTACATCACAACCACTGGAGCAGGCAGATCACTTATCATGCACACAGTCAACCTGGGGTCAATCCCCAGCACCCCAGATGGCCTTCTGAAGCCAACCAGGAGTGATCTCTGAGCACAGAGCCAGGAATAAGCCCTGAACACCGCTGGGTGTGAGCCCCCCCAACCCCGCCAAATAAAGTATGCATCACAGTTGTACTCATCCTGAAACAATGCCAGGGAGAGTTCGGGGTCTCGGGGTGGCCAGACAGGTGCTCTCAACCATTGAGCGCTTTCCTGTGTTCAGGAAAGTGAATCTTAATCAATTTACATAACTTATCTTTGCCAGGAGGAGAGTTCACAGGCCGTGTACTTGCATGCCAGAGCCTTCCTTTGATCCTTGACCTCCACATGGTGTTCTGAGCACAGAGCTAAGTATAGTCCTAGAGCACCACCAGTGTGGCCCAAGAACCAATAAATAATAACAGCCAGAGCATACAGTCGGGAAATGGCAGAATAATTCTCTATTAATAACCTCTATGCTCTTCACGTTATGTTTCAGTAAGACCCAATTCCAAAACATTAATGATTAGAAATCGCCTTTTTGAGGCCAGAGCAATATTAAGGTGCTTGCCTAGTATGTGGCTAATACTCAGCATCCCTTACGATCCTCCAAGCAACACCAGGAGTGAAGTCTGAGTGCAGAGCCAGGGGCAATCCCTGAGCATCACCAGGTGTGGCTCCCCCCAACCCTGAAAAATAAGAAACGATGTTTTGTTTTGTTTTTCTGTGAGTATGATGTACTTTTATTATTCTTTTTCATTTTTGTTTTGAGTTCCACCCATCTGTACTCAGGGATGGGGCTTGGGGAGCCATATTCAGTGTAAGGAATTGAACCCTGGTTGGTGCTGTGCTAGCCAGCACCTTAAGTGGCCCTGATGAGCACTTTATGAATGGGACTTGCAAAGGAGGGTTCCTGGAGTTCCTCCCTTTGTTCAAGGGTCTGGATGGGTGGGAGGGAAACTGCTGAGGCCTGGAGACTCTCTATGTGTTGGGGGTCTGGATAAGGAGGCCCCAACAGCCAAGGGCCTGCCTCTCTCTCTCTCTCTCTCTCTCTCTTTCTCCTTTCTTCCCCCTCCCCCCACCCTCCCACGGATCACTGTGTTTGCTGGTCCTGAAGTTCTTCCTCCATGGAAACAAATCATCAGGTCCTCCACTCTGGGCTATAGCCAAACTGTCACACCAGGAAATGAGTTTGACAAAGGGGTCGTTGAAGGCAATGGCAGCCATGGCATGGGGGTGGTAGAGTGAGTGTGACCTGAAAAGTCACAGAAGAGGGCCAGAGCTAGAGTAAAATGGGGAGGGCGCTTGCCTTGCACCTCACCGTCTTGACTTCAATCTCCGGCATCTCATATATGGTCTTCTGAGTACCGCCAGGAATGATTCCGAAGCACAGAACCAGGAATAAGCTCTGAGCACTGCTGGGTGTCGCTCCCCCTCCAAAAAAAAAAAAAAAAAACCACAGGAGACACCCCTGGTCCTCAGTGTAGCCCAGGATGCCCGGAAATGCCTCTTGAGCAGCCTTGTCACCTCTTTCTTGATGTCACTGTATTTGGCAGCTTTTCCCAGGTAGCACCTCAGATCCATGGCAAACACGTTGGGCGTGGGGACATCAAGTCAATGCCAGGCAGCTTCCCATTCAGCTGCGAGGTGACCTTGCCAACAGCCTGGGAGGAACCAGTGGCAATAGGAATGATATTCTCGCCCACCCTTTGGCCATTACCCACAGTTTCCCAGGGGACTGTTCACTGTCTTCTGGGTGGCAGCAGTAACCTGGACGGTGGTCAGGAGAGCCTCCACAATGCCAAAGTTGTCATGGATGATCTTGGCGGGACCTGAGCTGTTGGTGGTGCAGAAGTTGCTGACAATGTGGAGGGAGTTGTCAGGCCATCTCAGAAACATGGGGCAGAGAAGGTGACCCTTTAAGCTCTCCCCTTCAAGGGACCCCCAGCCTTCTGTAGGGCACGAGCAACCCAGTGGATATCAGAACCTGCTCAGCACCAGCATCTCCCCAGGTGATGTGGGGGATCTCCAGGATGAGGGAGTTCCTCTTCATCAGATTGTCTCAGGGCAGCTGTTAGTGGAGCAGGCTGCTAGTGGACTGGACTGGGAAGAAATAGTCTTTAATGTAAATTGATCTCTAAGAAGACAAGAGAGTCCTGATCCAGCTCCCTTCCCATTTTAAAAATTAGTTTAAGGGCTGGAGTGATAGCACAGTGGGTAGGGAGTTTGCCTTGCACGCAACCCGGGTTCGATTCCCAGCATACCATATGGTCCCCTTGAACACTGCCAGGAGGAATTCCTGAGTGTAAAAGCCAGGAGTAACCCCTGCTCATAGCCGGATGTGACCCCCCAAAAAAATTAGTTGAGTTGTAAGAGAAGCCTGGGTTCAAATCCCAGTACTTTGTGGTCCCCTGAGTAGCACTGGGAGGGACCTTTATACACTAAGCCAGAAGTAGCGCCTGAGCAGTGTCAGGTATGACCCCAAAACAAAGAGCAAAAGAAATTACAGCATGCATCTAGGTAGAAAAACCATACATATCCCAGTGGATGATATTTTCAAAACTAAGTATATCCATGTGACTAGCACCCAGATTAAAAACTGATTGCTTGTGGGCCTGAAGCAATAGAATAGTGGTTGGGGTGGTTGCCTTGCATGTGGCCAACTGGGATTGAACCCTGGCATCCCGTTTGATCCTCCAAGCATTGCCAGGAGTAATTCCTAGGCGCCGAGCCAGGACTAACTCCTGAGCATTGCCAGGTGTGGCCCTAAAACCTAAAACAAAACAAAACCTGATTACCAGCAACAAGAAACTATCTCATCCTCTTCCATTCGGAAAGATAGCTCCCACTGACTTTCAAAATAATATTTTTCCTGTTTTGGATTTCTTACGTATGAAATGACCACGACTATTCCTGTGGTGTACTTTCCTTCGTTTAATATCTTTGGTAAGAATTATTTGGGGCCGGAGCAATAGTACAGTGGGTAGGGCTTTTGCCTTGCATGCGACCAACCAGAGTTCAATCCCTGGCATCCTATATGGTCCCCCCAGCACCACCAGGAGTAATTCCTGTAGTAACCCCTGAGCATTGGTGGATGTGACCCAAAAAGAAAAAAAAAGTCTGTATGAAGACAGAGAGATAGTATAGGGATTAAAATACTTGCCTTGCATGGTGCTATACCCAGGTTTGACTCCTGGCACCCCGTATGGACCCAAGCCCTGCAAGGATGACCCCTGAGTACAGGGTCAGGAATAACCCAAAATGTGGTCCACAAACAAAAAAGAATTAGTCATATGTTTGAGTGTGTAGTAAAGCACAAAAGGCATAGGAGATAAAATAACTTGCAAATAATTATGAATGCTACTGGAACTCTGTGTGTGTTTGTGTGTGTGTGTGTGTGTGTTCGGGTGCAGGTCTGTATTTGTGTGTGCGTGCAGGTCTGTATGTGTGTGTGTGCAGATCTGTGTGTCTGTGTGTGTGTTGTGTGTGTGTTGCAAGGTAAGTGCTCTAATCTACATCCTCAGACTTGGGGCTACTATGGTTTTTATTGTTTCTATAGCTTACTGCAGGTTCCTTTTTTTTTTTTTTTTTGCAGGTTATTTTTAAGACAGGATAGTTTACATAAGTGGTTTTCAAGTTCTGTTCTGCTGAAGGGTGCAGCTCTGCAGAAATTTCCTGACGTTCATGACTCGTTTTTATTTATTATTATTTTTTTTTTGCCTTGCTGGGAATTTGACCTTACACATGCCTGACAAGGCAGGAACTGACTAGTTTTCTACAACATCACACTTCAGGCAGTGCCTGGAGCCAGTATTGAATTCTTCCCTTTAAAGTTCAAAGATCTTTGCTTTTCTCAGTAACAGGGTAGGTACTCGAGCACCGATCGGGATAGTGCTGGGGAAAACGCATATGCCTAGACGGGCGGTGGGGAGCCAACGTCCCGCGAAGTTCAGGGCAAAGAGTTCCGGCCATTTTGTCCGCCCGGGACACCGTCGTCCCCGCCGGAGACTACAAGTCCCATGACCCCCCGCGCGGCACTTCCGGGCCTCACTGTCCGGCCGGCTCCTTTCCCCCCCCTTCCCGGGGGCCGGAGGCGCTGGCTGAGCCCGGCGGCCCGCGGGCCAGGTAGGATTTCCGGAGGAAACTACGGCGGAGGCCGGGAGGCGGCTGCGGCGGCCCGGTGAGTCCGGCGAGCCGGGGACAGGCGGCGGGAAGCTCAGGGGGCCGGCTGCGGGCGCCTCGAAGGCTCGGGCCGCGGACTTGGCTCGGCGCCGGGGGTCGCGGGTCCGGGCGGGCGTTAACGGCTCGGGCCGCAGCTCCCCTGGACCAGGGCGGGGCGGGCCGAGGCCGCCGCCTCCCTCCTGTGCCCTCCCACCGCGGTCCCGCCGAGCCTTCTCGGCGCTCCCCGCCCCTCGCGCCTCGGCGGGGCCCTTTTGTTTGGGTGTTCTGCGCCCCTTTGTGCTGCTGCGTGCAGTTGCCTCCTCGGGGAAGCCCTCCGGGCTGGTCCCTCCTGGCGTGGACCAGCTCCGGGGGGGAGGAGGGGATCCGGTTCCAGTCACCGGATCGGGTCAAAGTCCAGTTTTCAAATCCTTTCTGCATCTATGCTGGGTGGAGTGAGGTGACGGAGTTTCCGCAGGGCGCCCCTGGTCATTGTGTGGCCCGTTGGTGCAGCCCCCCCCCCCAGCCACCCCGCAGCCTCTGGGGCCCGAGCGCCCGAAGCGCGTCCGTACCCCGAGAGGGGGCCCCGGCGGCGGGGACCCCAGGGAGGAGTCGGGGCGCGCGGACAGCGGTTCCCACGCCTCCCGGAGGAGAAAGTGAATCCTGAGTCCGATTCCCGAACTCTGCCTCCCGCCACCCTGGGGTGCGCCCAGCCAGCCCCAGTTCCCGACCCCGGCCCTGGAGTCCCCAGCCTGCCTCCCAGCCTCTCACCCGGCCCTGGGGTCCCCCCAGCCCGCCCTCCAGTCCCCCACCCGGCCCTGGGGTCCCTCAGCCCGACCCCCAGACCCCAGCCCGGCCCTGGGGTCCCCAGCCTGATCCCCAGTTCTTTCCCTCTTCTTGTGAAACAAAGAGTGTGGAGGGAAGTGGCGTTCCGAGGAGGAGCTGCCTGGCCCGGGAACCTAGAGAGCCGCGCAGGGGACAGGCCCGCGGGGCACCCTCGCTGGACTATGGGATTCCCCTAGGCCCCGCCCGAGGAGGTTAAAGGAGGGAAAAGCTCCCAGAGGCGGCTGCAGATGCGTCCGGAAAACCAAGCTGTCGTGGGTCTTTGAAGTGGGGGCTACTCCGGGCCCGGTGCGTTGGGACCCCCTGATGGAGGTGCCCCGCTTCCGGGAAGCCCAGAGCTACGGAGCGCACTGCTGCAGACGTCCTTCACCTTGATGGGCAGAGTGGCCACTGTTTATAGCCTGATGAAGGCGCTTGGCCTTTGAAGAAGCATCCACAGAGTTGCTCTAGATTGATTTATTTATTTATTTATTTATTTATTGCTTGCCTGGGGGCGGAGAGTGGAGAAAGGGAGCCGCCGGGCCATGCTCAGGGCATACTCCTGGCTCTGCACTCAGGAATCCTGGAGGTGCTTTTGGGTGACCAGAGTGCTGGGGAGTGAACCTGGTTGGCCATGTGCAAGGCCGGTGCCTGATTCTACCCGCTGTGCTAGCCTCTAGCCCACTCTAGAGGTTTTGGGGGAAAAAAAAAAAGAAAAAGAAAGGGAAGAGAAAGAAAACAAAAGCTGCTTTCTTGTGTTTTGTTTTTAAAACAACTCTTGTACATTTTGTAACTTTGTTCTCACTACTTTTGTGAGGTGGTGTTATTTTTTTTAAACGACGTTTGTTAGATTGTCCAGTCTCTGAAATGTTGACTGGCTTGCCCAAGGTCACGCAGCTAACTCAGATAGGAAACCAGCTTTGCTCCTGAGTCCAGTGCTTTTCCCCTTCACATGGGACTTATCTTACCACTTCCGTTTGCTAAAATTTAAATACTGGGGGAAAGAGTTGATCTGAACTATGTGGAGCTGGAGTTTCTAGAACCATAAGCAGCGTTGGTTCTCTCACCTTGTCTGGTGGTATTTTGTTTACTGACTTGTGCCCTGGGAGAATAACTGCTTCTTGGAGCTCTGCAGGTGGAAAGGAATAATGTGCTGTAGTCTGACCAATCCTTGCCTAAAGGTTTATTAAGAACTACCATACAGAACATAGATATCACACCTTTGGCTACAGCAACTAGCATTGAAGAAAGAACAGAAACTCAGATACTTCTCTAGCTAGAGTCAAGACTCAAGAAATTTGTGAGCCTAGGGAAGGGGAGGAGGGCAAAGATAAATGGAACTGCGCTGGGTTCCTAGTACTCGTTTGGTGTTGCGGACTTAAACCCTACTGAACTATCTCTCCAGCTCCAGATGTACTTTGAGAACCAAGGAGATGGCTGTAAGGGCTGGTGCACATGCTCTGCATGCTAAACCCCAGGCTCTGTTCTTTGCTCATGTGGTTATCCAGCACTGCTGGGCATGACCTGAAGCACCAAGCTGGGAATAGCACCCCCCCTGAGCCCCCCCCACCAAAACAAGGGAAAAGGGGCAATAGAAATTTAAAAAAAATTTAAAAAAAAGGAAAGAAAAAGAAATGCTTTCTTTTGCAAGGGAAAGGATTGCCTGGCGCTACATCCTGGCTCAGGGGTCAGTTTTGGCCTTGCTTGGAGGACCACATGCTGGGCTGGGTTTGAGCCAGGATCCACTGCAAGGAAGGCAAATGCCTTAAAATCCTTTACTGTTTTGTTTTTATTTTTTTTCTTTTTGGGTCACACCGGCAATGCATAGGGGTTACTCCTGGCTCATTCACTCAAGAATTACTCCTGGCAGTGCTTGGGGGACCATATAGGATGCTGGGAATCAAACCTGGGTCAGTAGTGTGCAAGGCAAACACCCTACCCCCTGTGCTATCGCTCCAGCCCTAATCCTGTACTGTTATCTCACTAGCCCAGTGAAGAAATGCTTCCATTAATAAAAATAAATCATTAAAGCCTGCAATTCAAGCTTGGGTTTGTGTCAGTACACGCCATGAATGTGACATCAGAAATAAAAACCTACTTCACTTCCCTTAAATACTTTTTTGTTTGTTTGTTTGTTTGTTTGTTTTTGTTTTTTGCTTTTTGCGTCACACCGGTGATGCACAGGGGTTATTCCTGGTTCATGCACTCAGGTATCACTCCTGGCAGTGCTTGGGGGACCGTATGGGATGCTGGGAATCAAACCCGGGTTGGCCTCATGCAAGGCAAACGCCCTACCCTCTGTGCTATCGCTCCAACCCCCTTCCCTTAAATTCTTAAGTAAAATGCATAGCATGCCCAAGTATTGGCGTCAGGACAAATTGCTACAGCCTTTCTGACTAGTAGAAGCCTGTTTGGTTTAAATAGGTTTTCTTGGTTTATTTACACCCAGAGGCGGTACCTGGCAGAACCAGGGACTACTCCAGGCTGTCTGCTCAGGATTCTTTGGGGCTCCTCTCAGAGGTGCTGTGGCCAACTAGGGCCACACCTAGCCATACTGAGAGGCTGCCAGGACTCTGACTCTGTGGTGTCCAGGGGCTCATGTGATGCCAAGGATGGAGCTCGACTTTGCACGTGCTGCTAAGCATGTGTTCTCTTCAGCTGTGCCCTTGTTTTGATTTTAAAGGAGAGGTTTAATTTGAGTGGAGAGCACACTTAGTTGCACTGGGGACTGCTTCTGGCTCTGTATTTGGGCTTTGGGCTTTGCTTCTGGGGTGCTCCAGGGATTGTGCAGTACCAGGAATCAAGACCAAGTCTTATGCATGTAAAGCACTTGCCTTGCATGCTGCTAACGTTTGATCTCTGGCACTGAATATAGTTTCCCGAGCCCTGCCAGAAGTAATCCCTGAGCATAGCCAGGTGTGGCTATACGTGTATCACTTCAGAGAAACTAAACTAAACTTGAGAAAAAATAAAATCTATAGGGACTGGAGAGATAGTACAGCAGATAGGGCACTTCCCTTGCATATGTCAACCCAAATTCAATCCCTGGCAACCTGTAGTCCCCTGAGCATCACCAGGAGTATCCCTGAATGCAGAGCCATGAGCAAAGCCCTGAGCATCATTGGGTGTACTCACACACACAGAAAACCCAAAATAAAATCTAATGATGGAGAGGTGAGCCTTGTAAAGGAAACATTAAGAGTGGGACATTGTAGGCCAAAGAGATAGTACAGTGGTTATGGTGCTTGCTTTGCATGTTGTTAACCTGGGTTTTATATGGTCCCACAAGTACTACCAGGAGTGATCCCTGAATTCATAAAGTGGGAGAAAATGTATTTGAAAGTGGTGGCGACTGAAGTTGAAATTGGAGTTAACAGCTGCTTATTATGTGTCCAAACACTGACCTAGGTACCTTTATATATTATATTTTACAAAAATTTTATAGAGAGGGAGCTGGAGAGATAGTATAGCAAAGTGCCCAGCCCAGGTTTGATCCCTGGTTCCACATATGGTCCTTTGAGCACCCACAAGAGTGATTACTGAGCACAGAGCCAGGAGCCCTGAGCACCCCCAAAACAAAATAGCACAATGGGCAGGGCGTTTGCCTTGCACGTGGCCGACCTGGCTTCAATTCCTCTGCCCCTCTCGGAGAGCCCAGCAAGCTACCGAGAGTATCTCGCCCGCACAGCAAAGCCTGTGGCAAGCTACTCGTGACGTATTCAATATGCCAAACACAGTAACAAGTCTCACAATTTGTTGTGAGATGTTACTGGTGCCCGCTTAAGCAAAATCGATGAACAACGGGAGGACAGTACAGTAACAGTGCAACATTTTATAGAATAAGTGGGCATTCTTATTTGACAGTTGAAATTATGGCTCAGAGAAATTAACAAAAATTGTCGAAGGTATTGTATACATAATGGAAGAGCTCTAGAACCCAGGTAGATTTCTACTGGAAGCCCAGGATTGTAATTTCTTCCTTTTATGATCTGTTACTTTCTGACTCCTTTTTGAGTTTATTTCTGAAGGAAGGGGTTAAGTTAGTTACAGAATGATAAAAGGATAAAGTGGATAGAGGTCTTCATGAGTGTTAAATGTTTGGAATAGCAAATAGTTAAATGTTTTGAAAAAGTAAGGGAGTCAGCCGATGACCAAAAATGCTGCTGTCCAGACACAGATTACCCAATAGTTCACCTATTCTGTCGCCTACTTTCTCAGTAAGGCATTTCTTGAATACTCTTGCTGTGGGCCTCAGAACAAGGCTTGCTTCCATACAGAATGTTGTAACAGCTCTGGTGCCGCCATCTCTGAGAAGGTTCAGGTTTGTTTTCTCTTCGTTGGAGGGGTCTGAATTAGTTCTTGGGGCCAGATAATACAGCTGATGAGGCACTAGTGCCTTGCACATGGCTGGCTCTGATTTGATCCTTTACCCTGCATATGGTTCTCTGAGCACCACTGTGTGTGGTTCAGAAGTGAAAAAAGAATCTTTCAGATCTTAGGGTTTCTTGATTTGTGATCAGAAACATTCCAAGGAACTGGGGAGATAGCTCAGTGGGCTGGAGCACATGCTTTGCATGCTGGGAGCCTGGCTTAGATCCACACCATTACATGCTTTACTGCTAGTGACCCCCAAACACTGCTAGGTGTTTGGTTCAGTCTCCCCTTTCCTTCAATAAAATTTTAGCTCAAAGCAAAGTAAAACAAAAACATTCCATGGAATTTTAGGAGAGAAAGCCTGTTTATTGACTAATTTTGCTTGTTTCTTTTTTTGATTTTTGAGTGACACCTAACAGTGCTCAGGGGCTATTCCTGGGTTACCTGGGAGCTATTCCCGTGGTGGTGGTGGTGGTGGTGGGGAGGGGATCATGTGGTGCCAGAAGCAGCTTGTGTTTCCAGACACAAAGCAGATGCTCCAGTGATCAATTTTTAGGGTAAGCACTGTAACAAGCACTGTCCTCCCATTGTTCATCGATTTGCTCGAGCGGGCACCAGTAACGTATCCATTGTAAGACTTGTTGTTACTGTTTTTGGCATATCGAATACGCCACGGGGAGCTTGCCAGGCTCTGCCATTCGGGCGGGATACTCTCAGTAGCTTGCCGGGCTCTCTGAGAGGGACAAAGGAATCGAACCCGGGTCGACTGGGCCACATGCAAGGCAAGCGCCCTACCCGCTGTGCTATTGCTCCAGCCCTTTTAGGGATAAGATGGTTAAAAATATGAATATATAGTTTTCAGAGCTCCAAACCAATAAAATTAAAAAGATGAATAATGAATTTTCTTTGTTGTCTGCAGAACGTAAGTGCATTTTTGGTTTGTTTCTTGATGTATGACCCTCATGGATGTCAGTGTGTGTAACCTACTATTGAACTTCCATCCATTCTT
Organism: Sorex palustris; assembly: GCA_028565675.1. NCBI lineage: Eukaryota > Metazoa > Chordata > Mammalia > Eulipotyphla > Soricidae > Sorex > Sorex palustris. The sequence continues at coordinate 11,664 of JAOXYA010031045.1, forward strand.
TAAACCCCAATCATGCCCTCTGGTCCATGGTATATTCCATTCTCTTTTGCACCTGCTTCTTACCCTCCTAGCACTGTGGTTGGCAGATGGTGTTGGAAATTGACATAAAGGATTAAAAATTCATCCTCACTGGAGTGTTCCCAAAGGACTTTGTCCATGTCTCTGAAGGGAACTTTGTTCTCTGAAGTTTACTGCTTTTAGTCTCTTGCCAAACAATACCTATTTATAAAAGTAAAACTGAACTAATGATTCTTGTGTCTATGATTTCATCTTATTTAGTCATTGTAAATAATGCTGCACATAGATGTTGGTACACGTGGCATATTTCTTTTTGTGGTGTCAAGGGACTGAATTCATGTCTTCACCCATGGAAGAGGCCCTTTACCCTTAAACTACATCCTCAGCCCTAACACTTTCAGTTCACTTAAATGTTTCCTTTTTCTGCTTAATTCAAATGGTATCTCTTGGCTGGAGGGTTGGAGAGATACTACAATGGAGAGGCACTTGTTTTGCAGGCGACTGACCCAAATTCTATCACTGGTACCCCTTATGGTCCCCTGGGCACCACTAGGTGTGACATCCCCCAAAAAACAAACAAACAAAATAAAACTAGAGGAAAGCCTTTGATTTTCTTCAAGTTAGAACAAATGTAGGGACCTGGATAGTGATAGTATATGATTTGAATGTATGCAGTCGTGGGTCATGAAAAAAATACTTAATTCCTTAATAATCAAAAAATTAAAGCATTTATAATAGAATTTCAAAAATATAGAAATTTATTATGCATTATGATTTTTTGGTGTATGTTGGTTTTGGTTTTGGGGCCACATCTGGCTGTGCTCTAGACTTAACCCCTGGCTACATGCTCAGCAGTCACTCCTAGTAGTGCTTAAGGAATTGTGTGTAGTGCTAGGAATTGAACCAGGGTCTGCTGCATGCAAGTCAAATGCCTTTACCTCTGAGACATGTCTCTAGCCCCTGTGGTATTCAGGGCTTATTTTGGCCGACCTGTGCGGGAAGCGGAGGAGGGAAGAACATACAGGGTGCCAAGGGTTAAACCTGAGTTGGCTGCATGCAAGGCAAGCACCCACTCTGTTGAACTGTTTGCCCCTGGTATGTAATATTTTGTTATTATTATTGCTTTTTGGGGGGCTGGTGTGATAGCTCAGCGGGTAGGGTGTTTGCCTTGCACGCAGCCAACTTGGAGTTCGATTCCTCTGCCCTTCTCGTAGAGCCCGCAAGCTACCGAGAGTATCTCGCCCACACGGCAAAGCTACCTGTGGCAAGCTACCCGTGATGTATTCGATATGCCAAACACAGTAACAAGTCTCACAATGGAGATATTACTGGACCCGCTTGAGCAAATCGATGAATAACGGGAGTATAGTGCTAGTGCTAGTGCTTTTTTTTGCGTCACATCTGGCGATGCCAGGGGTTACTCCTGGGTCAAGCACTCAGGAATTACTCCTGGTGGTGTTCCAGGGATCATATAGGATGCTGGGAATTGAACCCAGTCCGCCGCATACAAGGCAAATGACCTACCCTCTGTGCTATCACTCCAGTCCCTGTGTATGTAATATTTTAAATGGAGATGTAACAGTTATGCCATAACTAGTTTCTGTTTCCTCTGTAGTGTCTTAAATGGAAAAATCACTTTCTTAATTTTTCAGCTTCACTTTCTATTAGTCCTTTTTGTTTTGGGGTTACTCTGGGCAGTGCCTGGGGGACCATGAGTTGCTGGGGATTGAACTCAATACTCCTGCTTGCAAAGTATACACTCCAGCCCAGTCTTTGGGTCATCTTCCTGGACCCTAAGGTTGATTGCATATTAAACAAATTTTAAGAATAAAACTGAAGCTTTGAAACACTTTGTTGTTGTTTTGGGAGCCATTCCCTGCAGTGCAGGGGGATTCCCTTGTCTCTTGGCTTGGTGGTCACTACTGGTTGTGCTTGGAGGATGTGCTTCTGGGGATCCAACTGGAGTTATCGGCAACTGAGTGATTTAACCCCTGTACTATATATCTGGTTGGCCAGAAACACTTTCCCCTTTGTCCAGTGAGTGACAGGAGGAAAGATGCTTGAGGGAGAATAGTTAGAATCTTAACCTCTTTTTTAAAAAAAATTTTTTGACCCTGGCATGGGGGCAATTCACACCCACTAGTACGCAGGATTGCTCTGACTCTATTTAACCTTTTCAAAAAAAATTTGAGGGTTGGGGCTGGAGAGACAGTACAGCTGGTAGGGCGCTTGCCTTGCACACAGCTTACATAGCACCCTCCCCCCCCCCGCCCTGGATTTTATCTCTGGCACCCCAAATGGATCCCCAGGCACCTGCTAGGAGTGCTAAGCGCAGAGCGTGGAGCAAGCCCTGAGCACCTTCGGTTGTGGCCTGTAACATAGAAAATAAATAAAATTTCAAAATTTGAAGGGCCAGAGAGATAGTAGAGGGCTTAAGCCACTTCCTTGCAGCAGCTGACCCAGTTTCAGTCCCTGTCACTGCGTGTGGTCTCCTGAGCACAGAGTTAGTGGCCCTGAGCACCACCTGGTTCTTGGGGGATACTCCTAGCTCAGTGCTCAGAGGTTGTTCCTAGCAGTGCTGGACATGGGACTCGGAGTTCCTGCTCCAGCCTGTTGAGTTCTTTCCTGGCCTCTTTCATCATATGCATCACCACTATCCAGCTCTATAGCTTGTACATGCTTCCAAACAAACTCACTACCCATTAAATAATACTTTCGTATTTCCTTCTCCCGTCATACCTCAGAACCTCTTGATTGTATTTCTGTTTGTACGTTATATATTCTAGGTTCATAGTATAAATGAATTAATGTACTATTTTTCCTTTCAGCCTGGCTTATTTATGGTTTTTTAACTTTCCTCTGTGGGTTGTGCATATGTGTATATATGTTGCCTGTGTCTGACTTACTTATATTTTAAAGAACATTTTTTGGGGGGGTGGGGGGGGTGGGCACAGTCAGCAATGCTTAGGGCTTACTCCTGGCTCTGTGCTCAGGGATCACTCTGGTAGGGTTAAGGGGACCACATGGGTGCTGGGGAATTGTCCTGGGTCTCCTATGTGTAAGGTAAGCACACTACCCACTGTTTGCTCTGGCCCCACTATAGGATTCTTACGTTAAGATTTAGAGAATTTGGTAAATAAAATTATTTAGTATGTTCTAGTTGATTTGGAGGGCTGAAGAGGAAGGGAAATATTTAGGAGCAGTTGTTGACCGACTTTTTCCTTTTAATTAAAAAAGATGAAAAGACTTAACCTCCTAAACATCAATTATGTTTAATATGTATCATATTAAAACTTCTGTAAATAGTGAACCTACGTATTTCATGAGAAAATATTTATTCTTCAGATCTTTATGATGCAGATTTTTACAATATTATTTGCAAATAATGCACAGAATTTTTTTTTCAGTCAGTGTTTTCAGTGACCTTTTCACTTGATTTCTAACAAAATATAGATATATTTAACAGACTTGATCAACTAATAAGAAACTTTATGTCTGAGGTCTTTAGTCTTAAGCATTCTAGAAGAAATTTTTTTTAGTGCCCGGAATTGAATCCAGATTTCATGCGTATAATGCTTGTACCTTGCCATTGAGTCACATCCCTCGCCCAGAAAAATATCTTACGTGTTTTGGCCCACGCTCAGGGTGTTCAGGGATCACTCCTGGTGGTGCTCAGAGAGTCTTTATGCAGTGCTTAGAATCAAATCAGAATCAGCTGCATGTAAGGCAAGCATCCTAATCTCTGTACTTTCTTTATGGTGTCTGGGACAGACTTTTATTTTATTTTATTTGCTTTTTGGGTCACACCTGGTGATGCATAGGGGTTACTCCTGGCTCTGCACTCAGGACTTACTCCTGGAGATGCTCAGGGGACCATATGGGATGCTGGGAATCGAACCCGGGTTGGCCGCGTGCAAGGCAAACGCCCTACCCGCTGTGCTATCTCTCCAGCCCCCTGGGACAGACTTTTAAAAATGAAAAAAATCCGTCTTAGTGTGGTTGTAAATTTCTGTCCTTTATTGCGGGGGAAAGGGGAGGTGCGATTGCTGGGAATTGAACCCAGGACCTCACACCTGTGAATGAAGTGCTCTAGTCCTGAGCCATCTCTCTGTCTTCTTCATTTATTCATTAATTTTCTTGTGGTGCAGGATATTGTAACCCATGTCTCACAGATGCAGGGTAAGTGCTCTACCTCTTGGGTACATCCCTGGCTGCTACTTTACTTTTTATTTTGGGCCCAGCCCAGCAGTGCTCAGGAACTACTACATCATCTACACATTGCTGTTTCTGCCTTGCACAGGCATTCAATTCAGTGGAGACTCACAGTCGTCTAATCTGCAGAGACTGACAACACAGGATTCCTTTAGCAAAACAGCCTCTGTTTGTGATTCTCTCAGGATGACGATGCTTCGTTAATTGAGGTTTTCATTTGCACCCAGGATCATCACCCTGACATCTGTCTAGTGACAGCGTAATTAACAGTGGAGGTACTTTGATTTCTTCCTCTCAATCTGCCAGTAATCCCTGTTATTTTTATTAACCATTTTCAGATTTTCATTTCTTCTTTATTGCTAATTTGCTTACTCATCGAACATTTTATTCAGTGTCACATACATATGCTACCAAGGACCTCGAATCTACTAACGTGAGAAGCTGAATAGAGCTTTGTGCCAGTGAACACACTTTAGGCTTCTAATGATGTGTTTTTGCTAATCTAATTCCTTTTATATTTGTTCTTGGAAGATTAATCCTCAACTAATTTGATTTCCCACTTAGTCCATTTTCTTAGAGGGTGCCCTAGGGATTATAATTCACATTTTACCATAAAACAATCTTGTTCTGATTATTAGCAACTTAATTTCATAAGTTCATAAGTGCACAAAAATTATTTCAGTATAACTCCATTCTTTTTCCCTTCTTTGGTTTTATTATTCTTATGCAAATTACATACTTATGTATTACAGACTCATTAATATGATTTTGTGCTTACTGCTTTACTCATTGCCCATTTAATGAGTGTGTGTGTATAGGCATCACACTTTTCAATGCTCATGGGTTACTCCTGGTTCTGCACTCAGGAATTATTCCTGGTGGTGCTCAGGCAACCATCATATGGGTTGCTGGATATTGGCCACGTACAGGGCAAACATCTTACCTGCTGTACTATCCAGCCCCCCTTTGGTGCTCTTAATCCCCCCCCCTTTGGTTTCTTCTTACTTTTCTTATTTTTATTCCTTATTTCTTCATGTGGATTCTAGTGACTGTAGTTTCTGTTCAAGTCAGCACCTTGATATTCGTTCCTTATAGGACTCGATGTCTATAGCAGTGAATGCTCTGTTACTATTTTTGTTTTGCATTTGGTCCACAGGGCTTAGTCCTGACTCTGAGCTCAGTGTTCACACCTGATAGGCTTGGGTATTGAGGATCATGCTTGCAAAGCAAGCACTATACCTGCTGGATTATCTTCCCAGCGCACACTGAGTGCGTTTTTATGCTTGATGGCTTTTTCTCTATAAGACTCTGTTCCTTTTTGCTTTTTGTTTCACTCTTCAGTTTAGGTAATATGAATGGACTATTTTTTTGGGTCTGCTGAAAACTTAACACTGTGAGCAGTGTTCAGCTCACATAGAGATATTACATTTCAGTTACGAAGGTTTTTAAAAAAAAATAATTTAGTTTCTTGGGGCTGGAGCAATAGCACAGCGGGTAGGGAGTTTGCCTTGCAAGAGGCCAACCCAGGTTCGATTCCCAGCATCCCATATGATCCCCTGAGCACCGCCAGGAGGAATTCCTGAGTGCAAAGCCAGGAGTAACCCCTGTGCATTGCCAGGTGTGACCCAAAAGGCAAAAAAAAAAAAATTGTTTCTTGATACTGTATTTGATGATGCATCTGTTCTTATATTTTAATTCTAGGTTGGTTTTTTTTATGTTTCTTTTTTGTGTGTGTGTGGGGCCACACCTGGTGATGTTACCTGAAGGGATTACTCTTGGTTCTGCACTTAGGAATCACTCCTAGGGGTACTAATAAGACCATATGGGATGCTGGGACTAGAACCCTGGTCTGTGCATGTAAGGCAAGCACTCCACCTGCTCCTGCCCCTAGGCTTGGTTTCTCATAATTCTATTTTTTTTTTTTTTTTTTTTTGGTTTTTAGTGTCACACTGGTCATGCTTAGGAGTTGCTCCTGGTTCAGCACTCAGGAATTACTCCTAGCATTGCTTGGATGACCATATGGGTTGCCGTGGATCAAACCCTCATTGGCTGCATGCAAGGCAAATGCCCTACTGGTTGTACTATCACTCTGGCCACGGTTTCTTATAATTCTTTGTGAATCATTTCTGATAGTTTACAAAGATCAGAGATATAGCTCAACTGCCAGAGCCAGGCTTTACGTATAGAAGGCCCGGGGATTAGTCCTCCATGTATTAAATTAGGAGGCTAGCCCTGAGCACTGTTGGGTGTGGCCCCAAAGAAACAGCGATTAGAGAGAAGAGTTTTGCTAGTGATGGGAGATGTGTTTCCTTGACTGGCTGGTCTTTTCAGGCCCTGACTCTGGGCCTATGTAAGTCTCTGATAAGTTGGGTTCCTGGATCTTTGAAGGATTTCTGTCTCACCTTCTGGTTTGCTTGTGCCCAGTCAGGGTCTTCATTGTGTTGGTCATCTGGCCCGTCAGGGCTGCTGCTCACATGAGTCACTTTGCACTGTTGTAGGAAGCCACATCATCCATCTCTCTCATCACTGTATTTGGGAAAGGGTGGAAGCATTGACGTAGCTCTGTAGATTTTGGCTATCAGCAGTTTTATGGGAACTGCTTCTGATTCTATTTTAGGGATAAAAGCTAGCAAAAGAACTTTTCCCTCTGGTCACTGGTAGCTTAGGATGCTCCTCAGGCTGCCTTGATAGATCTAATGAAGACACCTGCTGTGGCGGCTCCTGTTGGATTGAAATCAGGGGTTATCTACCTCCTTCCTGGTCTGTTTCATTCCTCCAGGGACTACCTTGGTGAAAACTGCCTGCTAACACCAATTTCTTTCATTTGTTTTGGGTTGTGGTTTTGTTTTTGTACTCAGGGGTTACTCCTCGTTCTGCACTCAGGAATTATTCTTGGTGGTGCTCTGGGGACTATATGGGGTAGTGGAAATCGAACCTGGGTCAGCTGCATGCAAGGCAGATGCCCTTCCTGCTACTCTCACTCCAACCCCTCTACACTAATTTCTGCCGTCTCCTTTTCCCCTCCCAGGCCTAGCACTGTTTTATATTTGTTACCATGGTAGGTAGAGTGAGGCCAAGAACTCAAAATAGGTATTCTGTGACTTTGCAGTGTGTCTGTTTCAGCAGTACATTTGGGAATGTTTGGGGACCACTAAGAAGAGTCCACGGACCAGTGGACCCTTTGTCAGCTGGATCTTGGCCAGGACTCACTGCTTTTTTGAACTTCCTTAGTTTATGATGACATACCCAGACTCCAGGTACCTCACAGCTCTCTGCAGAAACTACTTAATGTGTACTTAATGTGTACCCAGTACACTTGGATTGAGAATGGGCAAGAGGCATTGCCCACCAGAGGCACAGTGGCACTGCCACACCAGGCAGGGGAAGGGGTGGGCTGGGCTGGCCATGTGGACCAGAGGCTGACCAAGAGCCCACTCCTGGGACGGAAGGAGATAGCAGCTGTGTGGGCTGCGGCTGCACCCCCAGCATACATCACTTGCAGAACACAGGTTTACAGATAAACTGTATAAGAATTTCAAGGTGACGACTACGTAGCATTAAACCTTCAAGTGCAAGGGCTGTGTGTGTGGAGTCCTTAGCTGAGACTCAGCAGTCTCTTAGGGCCGTAAGCTTCTCGGAATTGTTATCCTTGGTTTGATGGTACAGCCTCCTTTCTCTTGATTACTGATCTCAGTCAGTGGGTTCAGAATCTGAAATGTCTAAACACTGGACATGGAGGATGGAGAAAGAAAGAGGGAGTGGGGGAGAGAGAGAAAAGGGGGTGTGTGTGAAAGAGCGAGTGAAAGACAGTTGTGTATGTGTGGGGTGGGGGGAAGAGGGAAAGGGAGAGAGAGAAGAGAAAGTAGTGGGAGTGAGGCTATTGCCTTGCACGCTTCTGTGTAAACCATGACCCATGTCTCTGGAGATACGCGTAGTCCCCGAAACATCTGTTTCCCCTTACTCTTACCACTGATATGGCCCCTTTCTCCACTTCCCCCCAGAAGATCCCCCACCATAAAACTAGCCACAGCATTCTTAATTTGGGAGTGATGGGCAAGGGAGAGCTGACTTCCTATATCATAATCATCCTGATTTCTTTTGATGTTGCAGATGAAGAGGTGCTTTCACTTCTTGGCTGCTTATCTGTTTGGCTTAACTCTGCTTGAATCTGTGAGTTCCCTTTAAGTGCCTGTGACTGTGCTGGGCTCTGTGATGACTGTGTCCCGTTGGCCTCTGGGAGGCCAGGAGCCCTGCAGGCCTTCTTAGTCTCTCACTTTCCTATCAGTAGGCTTTCCTATCAGTGTGATTAGTTGTCAATAATCTCTGGAGGGAGGAAAGCAGCCACTAAACTTCCTAGTGGGTCGGTTGCCCCTCCTCCGCATAGCCCTCATGGCATTCTCCAGACATTCCAAGGGGGTTCTCAGACCACTCTAGAAAGCCTCCCTCGCTCTTCTTTCATTGCTTTCCTCCACTGTCAGCCACTGCTTTGCTTTTGGCTTTGCCTCTTATGGCTAACATGGGAACCAACGGTGGTGAATTCACACAGAGTCCCGGTTATCCTTTCCTGTCCCTCTGGGGGAAAATCGGTTGTGAGCCTCTTCCAGCCTGGGGCTGCTTGGGGGTGGCACCCTGCTGGGGGCTCACAAGGTCCCTCGTGCAGATAATGTTCCCCAGCCCAAGGTCTCTTTCTCAGCCTTCCTTCTGGTCCTCATGTTCATGTCCCCTCAGGACTCAGTGGCTCTTGGATTCCCTGGGCCCTGCCAGCTCAGCTCTCTTGGGTTCTAGCTCCTCTCTGACACTCTCCCATCCAGCTTGTGGGGACTGTGTTCAATATAGAGGCTTCCTAGCCAGGCAACATGAAAGTAAGTGACCCATCATTCAGAGGCAGAGTAGGGAGACCTCTGCATTCCCTTCCAAGCGAGAGGACAGTGCTGAATCCTAAGGTGGGTGGTCCCTTTGCAGTGTTGGCAGGGTGTGGGGGGGTGGTTCTTTCTGTGGGGACTGATTCCTCCTAGCTGGGTGACACCTAAGCAGGTATGGAGGTGGGGTGGGGGTACTGCAGTGCCAGGTGTTATTCTCAGAGCCTCACGTGTAAATTCAAAAAAGAAATGATCACACTCTTGAGTTACGTCTCAGGTCCACTTATATTTATTAGGTTTTCCCCACCATGCTCAGGGCTTCCTCCTGACTGTGCACTCAAGGATCACTCCCCGAGGGGCCCAGGGAACCATGCCAGGGATTGAACCCCAGTCAACCATGTGCAAGGCATCGGGTAGGTCACTTTAATTCTCAGGGTGCAGGGGTTACGGGTGTGTGAGGTGTTGAAGAAATACCAGCTCAGTCTGCATCTCGTGGATGAATCTCACCCTCTCCTGTTTGGTCCTGAGGCTGCAGTTCACCCCCTCGACTGCTCATTGGGGAGCTGGGCTGCGTTTGTGACCGACTCCTCTGCCTCTTCTTCACAGTAGAGCTTCTGGCTATTCCCAAGGTTGAGCTTAGATGTCCAGATTTGGCTCTCAGTGGACTGTTGATTGGTTTTTGCATGTCAAGTCTTTCTAGAGTATCAGTGAAGCTTAGCAATAACCATCCCATTGCATTGTGTATCTGTTTCCCTTTACTCTTACCTGATATATCCTATCAGCTAGAGTGGGTTTGGGGGATACCAAGTGGTACTCCTGGCTCCGCACTCAGGGATCACTTCTGGCACTGAAGAATCACTCCTAGTGGGGTTCAGGGGGCCATATGGGGTGTCAGGGATCGAGCCCAGATTGGCAAGGCAAGCTTCCCCTCCCCACTGTACTATTTCTCCAGCCCCCAGTGTTTCTTCCCAGCTAGACAGCACTGCTCAGTGTGGGTGGATGTTTAAGGCAGCATCCTCCGCAAGGGTTCTCTGAATCACGCCTCCCACCAGCCATCAGGGCCTCCTTGCCATAGTTTGTGAGCTGCGCACCTCAAAAACTTCATCTTACTCCCAGTTTTGGGATCACTCCTCATACCAGCTGCTGTTGGTAGGGTGTATTCTTTGAAAAGAAACTCTGACCTGCTGTGTATTAGGAAATGCCCTTGGGACTTAAGCATGAAAGATAGGAAGCAAGATTGTGCAGGTTTGATCTTTGTCTCCATTAAGGATGAAGGAGTATAGTGTCAGAGGACCGGCTCCACTGACTGCCAGCCAGCTGAGAGACTGGGGGACAGATGGAGAAGAACTGTTAGTACCAAGCTGGCAGCGTGGAAGATGGCAGACTCATCTCCAGAATCACCATCTTGTCTCAGCTCTCACAAGAGGCAGTTTTTACAGCGAAAAGAGAACAGGGAAGAGGAAGGGGGAATTATAGGCAGGAAGGCGCCAGAGGGTCAGTAAAGTTCCTCAGGCCCTCTTCATCTTATCCTCAAAGTTTCTGATTAATGTTGGGGGGGAGGGGGGAGGGGGGACAAGATAAGGACCACCTTCCCTGCCCCAGAGAAATGCTGGGTTTTCATTTGAAGCCTGCTGTTTTCGGAGGTTGGATATCTGTATTTCCATTTCCTTTTTTGAAAGGGGGTGGGGGTGGGGGGGTTTGGACACACCCAGCAGTACTTGGGTTATTATAGCTCTGTTCAGGAATGACACCTTGTGATGCTGGGAGACTGTATATGATGTGGGGTGGTGGGGGTGAGGGGCTAGGTGTATGGGTGACCATGGCATGCACCTTAACACCTTAACTTCGGCATGCCTTACTTTGTGTATTATCTCTTTGGCCCCAAGATATTTTGTTTTGTTTTTTATATTCATTCTTTTTATTTTGGGGAAGGGGGGAAACACATTTGGGCCACACCCCTGCGCTCAGGGCTTACTCCTGGCTCTGGACTCAGGGATCACTCCTGGCAGTGTTTGGGGGACCATATCTTATTTCAGGGATTGATTGAATCCAGGTCGTTACACATCTTACCTGCTGTGCTGTTGCTCTGTCCCCTCTATTTATTCTTGAAAATTCTAAACAACTTACTGAACCATCCTCTGGTATCTAGAATGACTTCTACTTCTTTAGGCAAACTCAGTTTCTTCTAAGATATCCTTATGTCCTTTGTCAGATGTTTAATTTGAGTTTCATTGTGGGGAATCGAAACCAACCAAAATAAATTCAGAGCTGAATTCACAGTTCGGTGGGGGGTGGGGGTGGAAGAAGCCAGCGTGCTCTTCTGGGCAGGAACCGTTGTCCTTATCCTTCTCCAGAAATGCCAGCTGCCCTTATCTTGCCCTCCCCGAGAGCCTGTCCTTACTCTGGGTTTGCAGTAGGCCTGAGTGTGCTTCAGGGGACCATCTCGTGGAAATTTTGGGTGACCCCCAGTTTGCACCCATTCTTTCTAGAAGTGTTCTTCCCGATTTCTCTATGAAACTGCTGCTTGTGACTATGAAGACAAGTTGTTTTGTCGGGCTGCCAAAAAGGTGCTCAAATTAAGCCTGCTTTTCTCTACTTTTGGAAAGGAAATTGGAGGGAACTGAAAATTTATATTTAAAAATGAAAATTATCTTTAAATGTCTACATACTATATATCTGTATCTGAGCCCCTTTAAAATAAGTTGTAGTTGGTAATGTTCTCATTTGACAAGTTATAAACTTTAATGTTCGATTTATTTATTTATTTTTCTCTTTTAATAGCTCCATTTTAAACTGTCAATGTTATTCCTGAATTGAGCTTTAAAATTCATAAAATGTGATGGTTTTTACATTTCAAATATATCATCTACTGTTTTCTCTTTTTAGAAACGATACATCACCTAGCTGAACTGGTTAATAGTGGCATGGAACATCCATTTGGTGAGTACCACCTACATGTTTCTTAGAAAATTACTCATGTGGTTGATCCTCTCCCCTGTTACAGCTTAGAAGTAAAACGGCTTTTTCCATTGACTGTCTGCTGCTCTCTAGGGCAGTGGATTGGGGTGGGGCTCAGTGTCTCAGAGCAGAGCGCTGCTGCCCTCAGTTTGGCCCAGAGCAGCACTGTGGGGAGTTCAGGGGAGTGGGACATGGTAAGGTCTGCGTGAGCTTCTCAGTGGTGACCATCAGGCTGCCCCAGGCTATTTTCAGGCTCGGTGGATTGTCAAGTGAGACAAGATTATGCTGTTTGCAGGGCAAGAAAAAGTCAGCTCTAAGGCTGGAGAGATAGTACAGCAGGCAGGGCACTTAACCTTGCACACAGCTGGCTGAGGTTCAATCCCCTAAGCCCCGCCAGAGGTCTTTCTGAGCATAAAAGCAGCAGTAAGTCCTGAGTATTGCTGGTGCCACTCCCCCCCACACACAAACACATACACACACACACAAAAAAAATATCAATCCTGAACTCCACACTTTTGTTGTTGTTGTTTTGTTTTTGTTTTTTGGACCACACCCAGCGATGCTCAGGAGTACTCCTGGCTCTGCACCCAGGAATCACTCCTGGCATTGTACAGGGGATTGTATTGGCCATGTGCAAGGCAAACACTCTACCTGCCTATTGGTTGCTCTAGTCCCCTCCACCTATGTCTTTATCTCATAGAAAATAATTAGTAGAGAAGACAGAAAGTGAAGTAAAATTGTTTTATTTAGGAAATATGCGAGGAGAGAGAGACAAGAGAGGGAAAAAATAGGTTTGAGAGAGAATGAGGGCTTCTTCAGACAGATGAGAAGAACGAATTCTGTAGAGGAAAGGAAGTATGCCCCAAATTGGGGTACCTGAGGGCTGCTTTGGGCTGGAGGCTCCAGGGTCCTCCCCGTGGGTCAACCAACTGAACATTACTACATGCAGATCATGTGCTCCAATCCTTTGAACTATCTTCACAGTCCTTGCAGAACTGGTTTTATAGGCCTTGCTCTAAGCTGCCTTGCTGGGGGCTTTCTGTGCAGATAAGATGCCCAAGCATCCTCAAATGTCCCCTCAGCACCACCAGGAATGATCCCTGAGCAGAGATCCTGGAGTAAGCCCTGAATACCATAGGGTGAGTCCACCCACCATCACTTTCCTCCCTCTGCCCCCAAAAAAGTACTTTTTACTTTCTAGGACTTTGTTTGGAAGGACTTGTGGTTTCCAGTCTTATCAGGTGCTTTGTTCCTTCCAATAGTCCATTGTAGTCCAGAGGGTCTCCTTTGGGATCCTAGCCCTAGCATTGGGGCTGACCTTGGGCTGGTGGCAGGTGACTGGAACTCTTTCAGATTATATCTTGGTTTTATGACTTTCAGAAAATGTATTGTTTGGCAGGAGAGATAGCTCAAAGGGGCTGGGGAGCACATACAAGAGGGCGTGCCCTGAGTACCACCATTATTGGGGACCATCCATCTGGGAATAAGCCCTTAACTCCTCGGTATGAAACCCAAAACCAAAATGAATAAATTAAGGAATAATTACCAAGTTCTCCTTTCTCCCACCTGTCTGCCCACTTCACTGTTATATTCTTGGGGTTTTAGTCTTGAAGACACACCTTGCTGTGCTCAGGCCTCGCTCCTGGCTCTGTGTTCGGGAGTTACTCCTGGAAGTGCTTGGGGAACATATGTGCTGCTTCAAATTGAAGCCAGGTTGGCCACATGCAATGCAAGCACCGTATCCTCTGTACAATCTCTGGCCCTCACTTTTATACTATCAAGTATAGTTGAGGGCCTTAATGAACTTTTTATTTTTATGATTTACTGTATTGGTGTTTGTTATAGAAAAAAAAATTGTTTGTTAAAACTAACAATAAATCGGGACTGGGCTTCCTTCCCCTCAGATCCCCAGTCTTCCAGTAGATTGGTAGCCACACCCACAAACTGCCCTCAGCGGCGCCGTGTAATCTCATCAACAGCCAAGACCCAGAGACTATAAACTAAAGTTCCCGGAAGTGAACGACATAGAATTTCCTGGACATTATATTCCATTATATTCTATCCATAACAAAACAAATCGTCTAGCATTGCCTTTTCGGCAGGAATCAACTGGGGATTTTGATGGTGGAAAATGCATATTGGTGAAGGGATGGATGTTTGATGATTGTATGACCGAAACTCGAACATGACAGCTTTGTATTATTGATTCTCACAGTGAATCAATTAAAAGGCGGGGGG
>JAOXYA010031046.1:0-12989 GCA_028565675.1 Sorex palustris
TTGAGTTTAGGTCATGCATCGATCAATCACCCATCCCTTCACCAGTGCACATTTTCCACCACCAAAATCCCCAGTATTCATCCCCATTCCAACCCTTCCCCTGCCTGTATGGAGACAATACCCACAATACTCTCCCTACTTGATTACTTTCAATATTTCCACACCAGTCCCACCACCACTCAAACCTGCCGAAAAGGCAATGCTAGACGATTTGTTTTGTATTGCTTGTTATGGATAGCATATAATGTCGTGCGGCTGCTCTAGGAATTCTAAAATTTTAATAATTAGGGTCTGGAGAGATCTCTGCAGTGAGCTGCTCGGTTCCGAGATTCATTTGTGTGTGTCTGGATCTTGGTCATGTAGGAGCTTAATAAGTAGCTGGGGGCAATTTGGGGATGTCATCTCAGAGTCCCATCGGGGCGGGGGAAGGAGAGGGCCGGCTCCTCCCCGTCCCATATCCACAGATACTTAAGTCACCTCTGTCCTTCAATTATGCACTTAATAGTCTACAAGGAGGGGAAAATGTGGCGTTGGAGAACTCGAGAATGTTGTTTTTTACTCAAAGGTAATTTCCTTGCCTTGAATTAAATCCAAGGCCTCTTTTTAATGGGGGAGTGGGGGAGGAGAGTTACCATTCTGTTTTCTTGTTCAGCCTGGTTGGTGGTTGAATGCCGGGGCCCTCAAGTGCTGTATTTTGAGGTCCTGTGGAACTGGGGTGGCTGGGTCATCCCAGCAGTGTTCAGGGACGTCAGGGGTTGTATCTGGTGATTCCCAAGGTCCCGTGTGGTGCCAGTCAAACATCAAGCCCTGCGCCTCTCCCTCAGGCTAATGCATCACCTTTGTCTTTCTTGGTGACCTGCTTCCTCTCGCTGTTCTCCACCTTACCACATTGGAGGGTCTTCAAGTGATACTCTTTTCTCACAGTCCTGGGGGTTGGGAACCCCTGGATCTATTTTTCTAGGCCCAGATGCAGAACCTCATCCGTCGGTGATTTTTTTCTTTTATTCTCTTTGTTTGGGCCATACCCAGCTATGTCAGGCTTTGTTCCCGACTCAGCTCTCAGGGATCACTCCTGGCGGTGCTCGGGAAACCCTGTGGGGTGCCAGGGATCGAACCTGGGTCAGCCGTGTGCAGGCAAGTGCCTTTCCTGTACTGTCACTCTGGCCCCATCAGTGATTTCTTTAGTTTTTGTTTTTGTGCCACACCCAGCTGTGTTTAGGGCCTGGCTCTGCGCTCGGGAATTGCTCGTGGTGGTAAGGTTAGGCCAGTCGCATGCAAGGCAAGGGCCTTACCTGCTGTATTGTCATTCTGATGCCCAATCAATGGTTTCTTTCCTTTAAAATTTTTTATTGACTGCCTTGAGATAGACCATTACCAAACTGTTTGTGATTGGGTTTCAGTCATACAGTGATTCAATATCTATTCTTCACAATGTAATTTCCTACCAGTGTCCCTTGTTTCCCTCCCAAGCCCCCCAAACAACCCCCTCCCTTCTGTCCTCCCACCCCATCCCCACTGCCTGCCTCTGTGGCAGGCACTTTTCGTTCTCTCTCTCCTTTTGTGCATTATGGTTTACAATACAGGTACTGAGAGGTCATCGAGTTTGTTCAGTATTTTTATCAGGAAGGTCAGGCTGGAGTAGCTCTTTTATCTGGGTGGCAGCTTGGGGTGTGGATGTGAGTGTGCAGGCTTCCAGAAGTACAGGGAGGTGAGGGAGGGAGCCCACCCGTCCCTGTGGAAGCCCGGAGATTTCAGGCACAAGACCCGCAGGCCTGAACTTTCAGCAGATTGTGTCTTGGTGAGGTCCATCCTGAGATGGTAGGGTCTGGCCAGGTGCATGGCGGTGATTTTAGATTGTGGGAGCAAGTGGCTGCCGGGGGCTCTACTTGGGTGGGCACCAGGCTGACCCGCCACCCTTCACTTTACTCCATCTGCTCAGCCTTGAGAAGGTCCAAGATCAACAGCAGCTTTTGCAGTTATCTGTGGGTCTCTGTAGCGAGGCTGGTAGGAGAGCTTTTGTGGTGGTGCTGGTGTTGGTTGCTGGGGGTGATGCCGCTACTTCCAGGAATAAGGGGAGTGGGGCAAGGTAGCCCATCCTGACTGAGACAGCCTGGAGATTTCAGTTACAAAGCCCGCATATCTGAATTTTCAACAAATTAATGTCTCCATAAGGTCCATCCTGCAGTGGTGGAGTCCTGCAGGCAGGATAGGCCTCCACACTGTGCTGTTGCTCTGGCCTTAGGACACTTTCCTCATAGGCAACCAAGCCCTGTTAGATCCATGAGCATCACTGGGTGCAGCCGTCCGGGGTGTTCTGGGAAACCCACAGGATTGTAGGGGCCAGGTCGCCCCTTTCTCACATGGAACCACCAGCTGGCTGGGGTCCAGGCATGGGGTCCCCTTGAGTAGCCCCCTCACCCAATAACCATATCCAGGGCAGGCATTGGGGTTGAGGTCCTGAGTTCACCCCCACCACCACACATGCCATGCAAATGGCCTTGGCAGATTCCCTGATGGTCATTGTGGTGTTGGGTACTCTCTCCCTTTGGTGCTTGCACCCCCAAAGTCTGTGATTTTGGGTCTCAGATGTTCAAGTAATGGTTGACCATGGACAGCTGTGGACAGCCATGGATAGCAGTGACCTTGCACAGCCTATCGCTCACAGACGTGGCTGCAGCCAGAGTGGAGCAAGGAGTTAACCCGGCCCTCTGCTCTGTGCGCCCCCACTCCGTCTTATGTGTGTGTCGTTCACCAGGTCTCCTATGTGTCTGTGGCACTGCATTTCTTATGGATATGTTACTTACGACATTGTATAGATATTTCGATGTGTCGATGCATCTTCTGTGTCTGTATTGCTCACGGCATGTTGTGTGTCTCTATGTGTCATTGCATCTCCGATGTGTAACTCACTGCATGTTATATGTATCTTTGTCATTGCATTCTCTATGTGTAACTCACTGCATGTTGTATGTCTATGTTTCATTGCATTTCCTATGTGTAACTCATTGCATCTCTTATGCATCTATTTGTCACTGAATCTTCTGTGCATCACTCACTGCATCTTCTATGTCTCTGTGTCATTGTATCCTCTGTGTCACTCCTCACTGCTTCTTACATGTATGTGTGTCACCCACTGCATCTCTGTGTGTCATGCATCCTCTATGTATTGTTGTGTCATTGCATCTTCTGTGTTTGTGTCACTCACTGCATCTTCTTTGTATGTGTCACCACCACATCTTCTATGTAAGTGTAATTCACCACATCTTGTATGTGTCACTCACATTTATGTATATTTGTGTCCATCTTATACGGATATGTCAGCACACCGTGTATGTATGTAACTAATCATATCTTACGTGTGTCATCACATTTCATATGCATCACATCTTGTATTTATATGTCCCATCTTACCTATATGTGCTACCACGTCTTACATGTGTGTAATATTTTATATATAATCTCACATATGTATGTGAATGTATGAGGAATGGTCCTCATTCCCCTGACCCTGAAGGAGCCCCCAAATATGTCATCGGGCTACACTTGCACATGACAGGGACGAATGGAGACGTTACTGGGCCCGCTTGAGCAAATTGAAGAACAATGGGGTGATAGTGATAGTGATAGTGATATTTCACATCTTCTCTGTGTGTCGCTGCATCTTACATGTCTGTGTACATCACCACATCTTACATATTTGTGTCACTAACCACATCTTGTATGTATATGCCACTCATGTTTCATGCCTGTATCACGCACTGCATCTTGTATATCTGTAGGACTGCCACCCCCTGTACCTTATATGTATGTGTATGTCATTCATCACATCTGTTGTTTATAAATGTAGGTCGCTCACTGCCTCTTATCCCCACATGCATGCACTGGTCCCACCCCCCTCACACATATTCTGGCACATGTATATACACAGTCTCGTAATTTCACATTTAGGCACACTCACACTCACACACACACACTTTCGTTTGCTATTGGGCCATGCACAGTGATGCTCAGAGGTTACTCCCGGCTCTACACTCAGGAATTACTCCTGGCAGTGCGCAGGGGACCATATGGTATGCTGGGAACAAACCCATGTGCAAGGTAAACGCCCTATCTGCTATTCTGTCTCTCTGGCCCCTCATGCATTTAGACACCTGCACAGAGACACTTTCACAGGCATTCTCTCTCTCTCTCCTCCCCCTACACACACACACACACACACACACACACACACACACACACAGTGTCGACTTATTTGCTTGAGTTTCTTGAAGCTTGTCAAGAAACGAAAATCCAGCTTGAGAGCTTGAGAGCTCACTCCCCCCTCCCCCACCCCTCCCCCATCCCCAGACTTTCCAGAGACCTGGAGCCTCCATCTTATCTGACACTCTGGGTGACACCTCAGTTTAAGGACAGATGCCTGGGGTGGGGAAAGGAGCTGGACTCTCTGGGGACCCGTTGCTTTGTGGAGGAGGGGACTGCCTTTCACCCCTGCCCCAGTTGCTGAGCAGATGTCCACCCCAGCCCCTTGCATATCACCCCTTAGTCACTCCTGCCCTGTTGGATGATTTCCTGGTTTGTTGATTTCCTTCCACATTTGATGATTTCCTGGTGAATCAGTGGCCCTAGGTTGCTGGTTTTTCTGGTGGACTTCTGGGTCTGCCTCTCTGGGCACCCTACCCTGCCACCCGGGCTCCTGGTGACTCCATTTCTCATGAGCTCTCTCCCCCCACATCCTTCTGCAACGCCCAGTCTCTTGTTTTTCCTCCACTGACTGGTTATTTTTTTCATGGGGGGTTCCCAAGTTGAAAGCCCCCTGGAAGTCCTGTGAACTCTAGTAAGAGCTATTTTGGTGTGTTGTTTTTATTTTTGGGCCACACCTGGCAATGCTCAGGGCTTTCTCTCTGCTCTGTGCTCCGCCATCCCTTTCCGGCCAGCCTCCGGATAGCATGTGAAGTATTGGGGATTGAACCCAGGCCAGCTCCGAGCACAGCAAGCACCATAGCGGTTGCGTTAGCTCTCAGGCCCCATTTTGTGTTTTCTGTTTCTGTAAACAGCACTTTTAAATAGATCTTTGGCCTATTTAGCACCTTTTGCTTATAAAGGGAGAATAATGCACATGCCCTGCACATGTGCGCGTGCGCATACACACACACACACACACACACACACACACGTTTGTGAGTTTGTGTACACCCCAAGGTACGCAGGGCTTCCTCAGGCCCTGTGCTCAGGAGTCACTCCTGGGAGGGTTTGGTGGGATCCCAGCTGACCACTTGCAAGGCAGACTGTTGTCTGCCCTTTCTGTCCTGTGGCTCTAACAACACCCCCACCATCACCAGCATGGGATCCTAAGAGAAAACTCTAAAGATTGATTTGGGGGCAAGAGTAATTAAGCCGTTTCAGCTCTGTTTCAAAAGGAATTGTTCTCTCACTGAGAAGAAAGAAGGGCTAGCTGTTGTTTTTTCTTTTTTTTTTTCCTCTTTGGGTCACACCCGGCGACTGCTTAGGAATTACTCCTGGCAGTGCTCAGGAGACCATATGGGATGCTGGGAATTGAACCCGGGTCGGCCGCATGCAAGGCAAACACCCTCCCCGCTGTACTATCACTACAGCCCCAGTCAACTGTTTTTAATTGCCAAAAGTTGGCACTTTGAAGCCTTGCCCCCCACCAAAAATATAAGGTATCTGAGTAGGGTTTAGTGTGTATGGCTGTTCTCTGTTCTGGGTGGAAAATCCTAAGATGACAAGGACCCCAGGCGTTGGGGCGGGGGCCAGCCCCCAGAAGTGCTCAGCACCCTCCCAGAACAGTTGACCCACTGGGTTTCCGCCCCTCCTTTCTCCAGGAATCTTTGCCTAAAAATAGAAGCGCCTTGCCCACTCTGGGGCAGGGGTTCCTGTCATCTCAGTGACCTGTTAACCCTCAAATCCCCAGGGCTCTGGAGGCGGGGCGGCCCCTGTGGATTCACTGATCTGAGAAAGAGGGTCCCTTTCCCCTGAGACCTGCCCTGCAGTCCCCCTGCCACCTCAGCTCTCCTTTCTGCAAGGCGGTTTGTGCCCTTGCTCTCAGGAGACTGATACCTGTGACTCCCAGCTTCCCCTGTGGAGTCTCTGGGCACGCACCCCCCCCCACCCGACCCCTGCCTCTAGCCATGCCTGTCCAGCCTCTTGCCTCGCTCCCGAGGCTTCTGGCCATACCTCGGCAGCCCAGGAGTGACCTGGGCCTTTAGGACGGCGTGGATGAACCTAAAAAGCAAGAAGCAAGAATTTCCACCAGAGGTCAGAGAAACAGTATAGCGGGCAGCGTTTGCCTTGGAGCTGACCTGGGTTTGATCCCCAACACCCTGTAGTGTCCCAGCAAGCCAGGAGTCAGCCCTGAGCACAAAGCTAGGAGCCAGCCCTGGGAACCGCTGGGTGTGGCCCCAAAACCAGAAGAAAAAGAATAGACTGTCCAGTGGGGCTTAGAGGTGTCCAGGGTTTAATGTGCTGACCTTGACTGTGGCCAACCCTGGTTCCACCCTGACCACCCCATAGGGTTCAATGAGCCCTGCCCCGAGGCCTGAGCTAGAGTCAGGAGTGAATCTTGAGCACTGTTGGGTGTGTCCACCCCACAGAAACAGAACTGCTTCCAGCCTGCGCCTCCCCCCCTTCCTTCACCAGCAGTGCCCTATCTGCACTGAACAAGGCCTGAACAGGGAGCCCCTGGGTACAGGGAGCGTCTTCCTGCCATAAACTGCCTCTTGCTGCTCATCTAGATCCCTGGGAAAAGGGCGCAGACAGAGCTGCAAAGCCTGTCCCGTGAACTGGCTTCATCATCCGCTGCGCAGACACTTTGTCCTCTGGCGGGTGGGGGTGAGGTAGATTCTGCTTCCTTGGGTCCTCTTACTGTGTGACAGGCGATGGGATGGGGGGGGCAGCCTGCCGGGCTGCTTGTGCCCCCAAAGTGTCTCAGCACCCTCCCAGAAGAGCATTCCACCCACTGGGTTTCCCAACCCCCCTCTCCCCAGGAATCTTCGCTTACATGAACTACAGGGTTCCTCGCACGAGGAAGGAGATCTTCGAGACTCTCATCAGAGGTCTGCAGCGGCTGGAGTACCGAGGATATGACTCTGCAGGTCTGTTGGGGGGACTTGCATACTCAGGGGCCGGCGAATCCCCGCACAGAGACACACACGGTGTCCGGAGACGGGAAAGGCACCCCGCGTACTTTCATACTCCCGTACCATGGTTCAAGTCTCCTACACCCTAGGATCCCTCAAGCACTGCCAGGAGTGATCCCTGAACAGGACTTAGCCCTGAGCAGTGGCCTCGGGAGCCCCCAAGTCAGAAAGAGAAAAAGGAGCGTGCCTGGAGGTGGGCGTGGCCGTCCAGCGGAGGGCAGCTTGCAGGCAGCCCACCTGGGTTCTGTCCCTGATGCCTGAAATGATCCCCGAGCCCTCCAGGAGGGGTTCCTAGGGCAGAGCCAGGGGCAGGTTCTGAGTACTGCCAGGTTGGCTGGCGGAAGAAGGGAAGGACAGATGGAAGAACGGATGGAAGGATGGATGGAGGGACGGATGGAGGGACGGATGGAAGGACGGACGGAGGGACGGACGGAGGGACTGACGGAGGGACCGACGGAGGTATGGAGGGACGGATAGAGGGATGGATGGAGGGACGGATGGAAGGACGGATGGAGGGATGGATGGAGGGACTGGAATTCAACACATCTGTTGCCAGATCCCCCTCACCTATATCTGCTCTGTTGGAATTTGGTTTGGGGGCACATCCAGCCATTGTTTTGGGGTCTGGTCTTGGCTTTGTGCTCAGGGGTCACTTCCAGCAGTCATCGGGAACACCCCCAAAAGTGCTGGGGGCAAAACCTATGTTGCTGGATGTCCAGCCCTGATGATTCTTTATTTTGGGGGGTGATGGGGACTACACCCAGCTTAGGAGCTTTTCCTAACTCAATGCTCAAGAATAACCCCTAGGAGTGCTGGGATTCAATCCAGTATCAACCAGAGCAGCCACATAAAAAGCCAGTGTCTTGGGGCCGGAGCGATAACACAGCAGGGAGGGTGTTTGCCTTGCATGTGGCCAACCCAGGTTCGATCTCCAGCGTCCCATATGGTCGCCTGAGCACTGCTGGGAGTAATTCCTGAGTGCAGAGCCAGGAGTAACCCCTGTGTATCACCAGGTATGACCCAAAGAGCAAAAAAAAAAAAGGCTATTGTCTTAACCCCAATGGAGACGTTACTGGGCCCGCTCAAGCAAATCGATGAACAACGGGAGGGCCTTTACCTTTACCTTATTGTCTTAACCCCTATAGTCTACCTCCCCACCATTAAGTCTTTTGGTTTTTGGTTTGGGGCCTCACTGATGGGTGCTCAAAGCTAACTCCTGGCTTTGTGCTCCAGGCTCGTTCCTGGGAGGGGGCGGTCTTTGATGTGGTGGTGGGGATCTGACCCCAGTCAGTCAGAACGTCCAAGGCAAGCACTTCCCTGCTTCTCTGCCATTCAGTTCCTTCACCACCAGATCTGTGTGTGGGGGGCGAGGGGGGGCAGGGCACAGTGGCAGTCTCAGGGTTGGCTCCTGGCTCTGAGTCAGGGCTCACCTCTGACAGGGCTGGGGAATCGATACCACATATGGTGTTGGGGATCGAACCTGGGTTTGCTGCCTGCAAGCAAGCGCCCTCCCTACTGCACTATCCCTCTGCCCACCCTTCTGTTGATTTTTTTTTAATGTAGAGGTCCTGCTATTTATTCTTAGCTGACTGAAGCAGGCATGAACTCCACAATACTTAAAAAAATTTTTTTTTAATTGGATATCCGTGAGATAGACCATTACAAAGCTGTGCATGATTGGGTTTCAGTCAGACAATGATTCAGCACCCATCCCTCCACCAGTGTACATTTTCCACCACCAATGTCCCCCATTTCCCTCCCACCATCCCCCACCCCCCACACCTCCACCTTCCCTTTATTTTTGTGCATTATGGTTTGCAGTCAGGTACTAAGAGGTCATCATGTTTGTTCAGGGCATTTAGTATTTTTATCAGGACATTTAAGGCTGGAGTAGCTTTTAGCTGGGTGACAGCTTTGGGGTGTGGATGGGTCTGGAAGTACAGGGGTTGGGGGGAGGTAGCCCATCCCGACCCTGAGGAAGCCTGGAGATTTCTGTCACAAAACTTGCATACCCGAATTTTCAGCAGATTATATCTCAGTGGGGTTCGTCCTGAGACAGTGGCGTCAGGCTGGGGTATAGCGGTATTTCAGGATTGTGGAAGTAAGTGGCTGCCCAGGGCTCTGCCTGGGTGAGCACCAGGCTGACCTGCCCCTCTCCAATTTACCCCGGTCTGTTCAGCCTTGCACGAGTCTCAGATTAACTGTGGCTTTTGATCTCTTTTGAGATTTATTATGGGTCTCTGGAGCAAGACTGATAAATGAGCTTGTATAGCTGAGCTTGTATAGTGGTTTGTGGGCATGGCTCCCACATACCTAAATTTTGACCATTTAATTTCTCAGGAAATTTGTTCCTGAGTTGTTGGGATCCGGCCAGAGGCACAGTGGCAATTTTGGGAGGTGTCAGAAAGCCTAAGGCATCATCAGGCTGCTGATGCCCTTGGCCCGCAGGTACAGGCTGACCTGCTGGTGGCCCCCTACCCCACCTCTGTCGATTCTTAGCAGAAAGTCATGACCGAGTTCAGGAGTGCTCTGAGACACGCTTGAGCATTAGAACGCAGATCTCAAACAAGACAAATGCCCGCAGAGAGCGAGGAAGGAGCGCCCTTCCCTCTTGCCCCTCCCTATTCAGGGTTGAGCTCCTCACAGTGTTCCAGCAGCCCCAGCGCCCAGGGCCGTACAGTTCCCAGCCAGAGCCTCTGTCGCCTGCAGTCTCGAGATAGTGCTCCTCTCTGGGGAGGGCAGGGAGAGACTGCCGTGAGATGCACAGGCAGACAGAAGCTCGTGTCCACTGCCTGCAGGTGTGGCCATCGATGGGAGCAACGGGGAAGTCAAGGAGCGGCACATCCAGCTTGTCAAGAAAACGGGCAACGTCAAGGCGCTGGACGAGGAGCTCTACAGTAAGTGCTGCATGTGGGATGGTGCTCCGAGCCTTGGGGGATAGTGCTCCATGTCAGTGTGGAGTAGTGCTTTAAATCTATGTGACACAATTCGAGGCACGGGAAATAGTGCTCCAAGTCACATGTAACAGTGCTCCAAGCCGGTGTGAATTGGTGCTGAGTCAGCATAGAACAGTGCTCTGATTCAGGTAGAACAGTGCTCCCGATCAACGTCCAGGGCATGATGGGTGTTCCTTCCCGGTGCTGGTGACCCTCAGTTGCATCACCCACACCTGGGCTGGGCGCCAAGCCCGTCTGCATTGTGGTTGCCTTGTTGGAGTTGTGGGTGCCACGGAAGCTGTTTATTTTCCATTTCCTGCTTAGGTGTCTGTTTCCTTCTCTCCACCTGTTTGGGGGTGTTGGTGTTCAGGTCTGATTGTGAGCAGGGGTCGCTCCTGGCCGTGCTCAGAAGACCTGAGGGGACGATGGTGGCCCATCAGAGACTGGCCACCCGCTAGGGTATTTCTCCAGCTCAGCTTTCGGTTTGTGTCTGGTCTTAGGCACACTTTGTGGGGTGCAAGGGGTTTCTTCTGGCGGAATTCAGCCAGTGGGGCTGGGGTGGTTCACTATTGGGTTCCTGGGATGCTGCTCAGGGCCACACCCCACCATGTTTGGAAGGGGCGTGGGGTCCATATGCAGCCACCAGCCCTTTAGGCTATTTACCAGACCCAAAACTTCTTCTTGCCTTGGCTTTATTTATTTATTACTTATTTAGGTGTTAGAGCTACACCCGGTGGCTCTCAGGGGTTAGTCTTGGCTCTGCACTCAAGAAGGCTTGGGGGACCAATGAGGCAACAGGGATCAAACCTGGGTCAGCCGTGTGCAAGGCACACTCCCTACCCTGGACTACCTCTCTGGTTTCCTTGGTTTAATTTTATTTTTTGTTTTTTTCCAAATGGAATGGTAAGATACACGTTCTTTTCCTTTTGAAAATACTTTTTAAAGGATCCAAGAGATAGTATAGTCAGATGGCCAGATCGATAGTACAGCAGGTAGGGCACTTGCCTGCATGTATTTGATCCCTGACATCCCATATGGTCTCCTGAGCACTGCCAGGAGTAATTCGAGGGTGCAGAGCCAGAGGGAACCCCTGAGCATCACTGTGTATGGTTCACTGTCACTGTCACCGTCACTGTCCTCCCATTGTTCATCGATTTGCTCAATCCGGCCCAGTAATGTCTCCATCGTGAGACTTGTTACTGTGTTTGGCATATTGAATACGTCACGGGTAGCTTGCCAGGCTCTGCTGTGCGGGCGAGATACTCTCGTAGCTTGCCGGACTCTCTCCAAGGGGGTGGAGGAATCGAACTCAGCCATGTTGGCTGCATGCAAGGCAAACGCCCTACTGCTGTGCTATCACTCCAACCCTGCTATCACTCCAGCCCACCACACAGTGATATCAAGAACATTCTATTTTTTGTGTATTATTTTGTTTTTGATATATACAAATCAAGATAAACATAAATTTCTAAGTTAAGTAAAATTTCTTTTCAATTTCTAAAATAATGGTGCTTTTTTTTTCATTCCTAAGTAAACTTCACCTATGCTAAAATCACAAAGATGGTCTATAAACTCATTTTCTTCTACATGAAATTTTCTTCTACATAAAATGAAAGATGCTTACATCTTTCATTTATTAGAAATTGACTATTTTTTCCAGTATAGAATGAGGTGGAATCCAATACATATCTATTTCTATTGATGTAAAACTATTTTATAACATTACTGACAAATACTGCTATGTTTATTGTTTTTTAAGTGACTGAAGATCTGTGGATATACTTCTAGCACTGCATTTTGGTCCTAATGATAAGTTTGTTTAACATTGAATTTATATGCCAACACATTGATTAAGCGGGTATGGCATTTGCCTTGCATGCAGCCGACCCAGGTTTGACTCCTCCATCCTTCTTGGAGAGCCCAGTGAGCTACCGAGAGTATCCCGCCCACACGGCAGAGCCTGGCAAGCTCTCCGTGGTGTATTCAATATGCCGTAAACAGTAACACGTTTCACAAAGGAGACGTTACTGGTGCCTGCAAGAGCAAATCAATGAACAAAGGGAGGACAGTGCTACAGTGCTATATCTTCATCATAATCAGTGAAAAGTTTCTAAATTTGTTAGTCAAAATAACCTTGGCAAGTTTCCATATAAATTCCCTAATTTTCACATAAAGTTTTAAAACAGGTTGTCAAATTCCACCCTCTTCCCTAAAAAAAGCTTTCAGAGATTTTGATTAGGTAAATATAGAACTGTAGGTTAGCCTGAAAAAAATGTGACACCTTATCTCATTAATTTTTCACTAAAATTCTTTAAACAAAAATTATAATCTAGATTTTATTCATATGAGAGCTTATGAAAAGATCAACTAACAAATGAGTGTTGGCAAGACTGTGAAAAGAAGAAAACCTTTGTACACTATTGGTGGAAATATGAATTGGTACAGTTGTTGGAAAAACAATATGGAGGTACCTAAAATTTTAAGAATAGTGCCAAATGATTCTATTATTCCACTTTTTCTTATTTGTTGTTTTGGGTCTACACTCAACTGTGCTCAGCACTTACGCCTAACTTTATGCTCAGATTATTCCTGTTGCGACTCCAAACATCATATTTGGTGCTGGGGATCAAACTCAAATTGCCTGCAAGTGCCTTATCCTCTGTTGATATTTCTATCATCCAATTATTCCCCTTTTGAGTGTATCCAAAGAGCACAAATAATCAAATTCACAAATTTTTAAAAATTTAAGTATACTCCTATATTTATCGCAACAATATTTTCATCATTCAACATACAAAGGCAACCTAACTAGGCCAGCTGCGATAGCACAGTGGTAGGGCGTTTGCCTTGCACGCAGCCAACATGGCCGACCCGAGTTTGATTCCTCCGCCCCTCT
>JAOXYA010031053.1:0-12988 GCA_028565675.1 Sorex palustris
CTCTCTCTCTCTCTCTCTCTCTCTCTCTCTCTCACACACACACACACACACACACACACACACACACACACACACAGAGTCAAGGCCCCCGGCCATCGAGGTTCCCCGGAAGGAGCACGGTGCAGAGCGGCTGCCTACCTTCCTGGCAGGCGAGTGGGGCCGAGCTGGCCGGGCTGCGGCGGGAGTTTGGAGCCTTCTCCAGCGCTCAGGCCGGGCTCGTTCTCATCCGAGAGCAACACACCTCATGTCTGCGTCAGCTCGGAAATTCTTTCAGAGACCCACCCTCCAAAGTTGCAAGTCAAGATTTCCGACCGCGGCGGCCCCGTGACGTGGGGCCCGGCTACTGGATGGCGCCGTGGGTCCGTCCAGGTGCACGGGGCTTCCTGTCTGGCCACTGGGCATGCGGAGGGCTGGCACTCAGGGCAGGCCCCGACACCCGGGGCTGCTCCGAGCATGCCCTGCCCTGCGGCATCTGCAGGGGCCCAGAGCTCTGCAGAGGAGCCTACGGGGTCGATCGACAGTCCTGCCTCCGTGGGCAGGGGGTCCAAGGACTCGAGCCCTTTCTAGCAGGGCTTTCTGCTAACTCAGGCACTGCCAGGCGTATCAGCCTTGGAATTGCAGTTACCCTAGCTCCTCACCAAGAGCAGAACCCCGCTCTGGGAACCATTGAGCGAGTGGGCGGGCCCCAGGCGGGGCCAGAGGGCCTGATGGAGCTGGCCCGGGCAGTGTGCTCTGTTTCTGTCTCTGTGGGCCCACAGAAGTGACCCGTGTGGAGTGGCCCGAGAAGCCCTGCAGCCTCTGCGCGAGGCGCCCCTTCCCGACTGGGCTGGATGGAGGGGTTGGCGCTGTTTGGGTCTTTCCCACTCTCTCTCGCCCAGAGATGAAAGCCGAGCAGTTGCTGGAAGGTGCCCCGGCAAGGCAGAGCTCTGGGGCAAGTCACTGCATGCGCCCACACACACACATCCCAAGAGCCAGGCCTGCGCTCCTGCCGCTGAGCGGCACCGCCCTGATGGCATGGCAGAGGGGCACCTTCCTCCTCTTCCTCCTCCTCCTCTCCATCCTCTTCTTTCTTCCTCCTCCTTCTCTTTCTCCTCCTTCTCTCCATCCTCTTCTTTCTCTTCCTCCACTTCTTCCTCCTCCTCTTCTTCCTCCTCCTCCTTCTCTCCATTCTTTCCCCTCCTCTTCCTCCTCCTCTCCATCCTCTTCTTTCTTCCTCCTCCTTCTCTTTCTCCTCCTCCTTCTCTCCATCCTCTTCTTTCTTCCTCCTCTTTCTCCTATTTCTCCTCCTCCTCCACCTCCTCCTCTCCATCCTCTTCTTTCTCCTCCTCCTCTTCCTCCTCCTCCTCCCCTTCCTCCTCCTCTTCTTCCTCTTCCTCACTAGGTGAATGGTGGCAGCAGAGCGGAGACAGCCTCACAGGACATCACCAGTGTCTGACTCCTGTTGTCTCTCAAACATCTCTGATGAATCCAGCCCCACAGAGGAAGATTAAAAGCTGTGCTTCCACCCCTGACTCCCCCGTCGAGTCTTGCTTTTCCTTTCTCTTGCTCCATTCTTTTTTAAAAGATCGTTTGGCATTGTGGGGGGCGGGGGGAGTTGGGGACCACAGCTGGCAGGGCTCAGCGGTGAGCACTAGTGACACTGTGTGCCGGGGTCCAAACCAGGATTGGCCGCATCAAGGCAAATGCACAACCCTGCCCCCTCTCTCTAACCGTCTCTCCCCTTTCTCTCTTTCCGTTCTTTCTCTTCTTTCCCTTCCTCTTTCACAAGGGCTCCATCTATCATTTTTGTGGGAAGGGTGAGGCCAAACCTTTGACTGGGGGACTTCCAGGGAGAATGAAGATCTCACGTCCTTGGCTGGCCGGGATCTCCCCTACTTTATGGCCGCAGAAACCTTCACCTGTGCGGTTTTGGCTTTTTGGTTTTCTGTCTTTCGTTCTTTATTAAAGGACTGTGATTTGCAAAGTTGTTTTAGTTGCGTTGAGGCATGTAATATGCAACACCAATCCCACCACCAGCATCATTTTCCCTCCACGAGGGTCCCCAGATTCCCTTCCCACCCCAACCTCGCCCCAACCCCCACCTTAAAGGCACATTCAAAGGTCCAGCGGTTCACAGCTTAGATCTCGTGTTTTCTGCTTTGCTGAGTCTTTTTGGGGGGTCTATGGCTATGCCACTCATCACTCACCCACATCACTGGCATAACCGAAGCCTGATGCCTGTTCACCCATTACTTCCATTCAGCATGTAGGGCGTTTGCCTTGCATGAGGCCGACCCGGGTTCGATTCCTCCGCCCCTCTCGGAGAGTCCAGCAAGCTACTGAGAGTATCCCGCCCGCAAGGCAAAGCCTGGCAAGCTACCTGTGACATGTTTGATATGACAAAAACAGCAACAACAAGTCTCACAATGGAGACGTTACTGGTGCCCACTCAAGCAAATCGTTGAACAATGAGAGTTGTTACAACAGTACTACAGTGCAGTGCTCCTTCCCCCCTTGGTTTCTTTCCTTCTCTGTCCACTTCCTCTCTAAACACTGCAGTCCAAGGCGATCTAAGCATCCCCCTTTACTACACTCCATTTCCTCCTCCATTTATTCTCTGTTCCACAGGTGAGTGCGATCATCTCATATTTGTCTTGACTTATTTCACTCACCATGAGATCTCCCAGAGTCAACCGGGTTGCAGCCAATTGCATGTTTAAATGCATCTGGCAGGGGAGCAGACGCCCCGGGCTAGCGGCCGGGCTGAGATGAGCTGTTGACCCTCCTGCCTGACCAGAGGCTGCAGACCCCACTGTGGGGGCCCTGACGATCCAACTCTCGAGTCCTGGTGAGCTGAGAACTCTTTGCACTGCTCCCCTTAGCTCTGTCTCCCTGTGTCTCTCCCGTCCCCCACTGTCTTGCCTCCAGACTGGCCGTGATTCCTCCCGCTCCTTCCCAGAGGGGAACAGGCAGTTTCTGCCCCTCACATATCCCAACTCTGTTCATGTGTCTGTACCAAGAGGCCTGGACCCCAGAGTCCCCCGCAGATGCTGTTGAAACCACTTCACTTCCCTGCCGTGAGGAGCCCTGGGAGCTGGCCAGGCACTGCACACCGTGAGCACCCCACACGGATCTGAGAGTAGCCAGGGGGAGGCTCATTCCTGAACCCCTATGTTCCTTCCCTCCACATCAAGCCAACGAGGATCAACAAGGACATGGAGATGCCAGAGGCTGGGCAGGAAGGACCGACGCAACACAGGGTGCCCCTGCCCCACCCTCAAGCCCACTGTCCTTCTCACTGAGGCTGGGACCACACATTCACGTGTCCACTCTGCCAGTGACCCGATCTACGCCACCAGGGACCACAGAGAGAGAAGGAGGCCAGAGGATGTCGCACGACTCAGGGCAGGAAAAACCCAGACAAGCGGATTCTTTGTTTGTTTCAAGGTCACACCCAGTGATGCTCATGGGTCCTCCCGGTGGGGTCCAGGGGACCACATGGGATGCTAGGGATTGAACCAGGTTCGGCTGTGTGAGAGGCCAGCACCCTCCCCGCTGTCCGACTGCCCCTAGAACTTAAGGAGGGTGCTGTGACCCTCTCTTCCTCCCTGGCACCTTTGGACAGTCGTGCCAGTGCCCAGCCCACTGCCGAGAGCAGCCTGGGAAGCTTTATAGAGCGGGTGAGTGCGTGGGTGCCATGGCGCCCAGGCGATACTTAACTGTCCTGTTTTATGAGACAACTTTAGGAGCAAGAGGCTATTAAATCTGTTTCTACTCAGAATTCTCATGAATGAACAGCTAAGCTGCGTGTGCGTGTCTTAATATCTCAGTGACCAGTGACTCCCTGCACTGAAAAAAAAAAGTGACCATCATACCCTGAGAACGAGGAGGCAGCGAGGAAGCTGGGTGAGTGGGAGAGCAGGTGTGTATGTGGGGAGGGGGGCGCGTATGGTTGCGGGACAAGGAGCAAAGGGGACAAATTCTTCTGTCCAGAAAGCTTGTGACAGGACATGGCTCAGATGATTGGGTCACTGGGAATTCATGGAGAGACATGGCTCAGGTGATGGGGGCATTGTTGGCTAAATGCGTGTATTTAAGAGGAAGTTGGGGCATGGACAACATGTGACTACGAGGCAGGTCCGGAGGCCCAGGGAGGGGCTCAGCAAGGAGAGAGAAGTGGACACTGGCCTGCAAGACAGAGAGGACAAGGCCCAGCTCTGCAGCTCGGCCAGGCAGGGCCCGGGGGGGCTTCTGAGAATCCCAGGTGGGTTATGGGAAGCCCCAGCCCTGACTCTGGGCTCCGGCGTCTGCCTTGGAGCCACACCCAGCAGTGCTCAGGGTAGCACTGGGGGCTCCCCTCACAGAGAACTGCTCCAGCCTCATCCGATTTTCTTGAGCACACCTTGAATGTGATGTGCCTTTTCTTCAAAGGCGAGACTCCCTTCTGAGAAGCTTCCGGAACACAAACAGACCCCGACTGACCCCATTTCCGGAGCCATCACACTCATCAAACTTTGCTTCCTGGAAGGGTCAGCTCAGCATTTCCTCTGAGTGCCTGATGTTCCTGCCATGGCTACGGGTCCCATATGTAGCAGGGGTGCATGCAAACACACACACACACATGCACACATATGCACATGCACATAGGCACACGTGTGCACACATGCACACAGACATGCACAGACATAGACACACATGCACACATATGACACTCACATAGGCATACATGTGCACACATGCACACACACACATACCACAGATATACACACATGCAGACATGCACACATAAACACAGATATATGTGCATGCACATGCACAGAAACTCACACAGACATACATGCAGACACATGCACGCACACACATGCTCAGACCCATACACACATACACACCCACGCACACACAAACATACAGACCACACGTACACATACACACAGATACACATTCGCACATAGACACACAGACACACTCTTTCAACACCCCGGGGATCCCATAAGCAAAGCCACAGGGACCCATTCTGGGCATATTTGACACTCTCAAGGTGTCAAACTCACGGCCTCACACTAGCCAGGAGTCACCTCCAGGCCTCTCCTCATCTCAAGGTTCCCACAGTTTCCAAAATCAAGGTAAACTTACAGACAGGTATGTCAGTCAAACTGCGTGTCCATGAAACGTGAAGTTTCTGTGGGGACAGGGAGAAGCAAAGGCCTGGAGCCACCCCGACAAGGCTAGAGCCTGCCGTGAAGACTGAGAGCGACTAACAGGAACAGCTGCATCTGCACCTCCACTCTAGACGGGGGTGACCAGGCGTGACCTGCGGCTCCTGGACCCACTTGCCACCCCCCCCCGGCCTCCATCTCCACCCAATACACGCCATGGTTCCCAGGCACCCCACAGCGAGCATTAGTCACGGATCAACATCACTCTTGCCCACACTCTTGCAGCTGTGGGTACCTTCTGCCGCTGTTCTTCCTCCTTCCATGGTATTTTCATTCCTTCAACAATTATTTATTGAGCCTGAAAAAGAGAGACAGTGCCGTGAGTGCCCTGGCCCCCAGTTTCTAGCTCCTGACATTATCGAGCTCCAGCTGAGGCTGGGAAAACAGCCCCCCAATCCCCACGGTGGCTCGCTGGCTCAACTGAGCCCCACTGCTGGGGCAGAACTGGAACCTTCTGGAAGACACTAGAGCTCTGAGCAGGATGGGCCTGCCCAAGGGGATTAGAGCTAGCACGGGGGTTAGACACACACACACACACACACACGCACACACAAACACACACATGCACACACAGACACACACACATTGATACACACGCACACAGACATACGCACACATGCATACAGACATCATACACACACAGACATACACACACATGCACACACAGACATACAGCCAGCTCTGCAAACAGCCAGTCCCAGCCCTGGGACATACATATTCCCTGAGCAGAGTCAGGAGTCACCCCTGCCCCAAACCCCTACCTCCCACAAAAAAAAAAATCAAAAAAGACAAAGGAAATTTCCCAAACTGGCTTCTTCTACTGAGGTTTCAAATATTGAAAAATCAACCTGATTTTTTTTCCATTATCCTGATTTAAATTAGACACTCAGACAAAACATAACTTGGCTAGAATGACTTCTATTCACTTATCTCTGTCCCAACAGAGTTTCTGAGTCTTCCAGGAATAAGCCTGCCAAATATTCCTGATGGGCTTGAGGGACCACATGGGGTCCCAGGGATCAAACCTGGATCGACCTGTGCAAGTGTCTGCTGTACTATTGCTCTGGCCCCAAACTTTGTTTCTTTTAGGAGAAACCAGGTCTAAAACACATTAAAGTTGACTAGGATAATAACACTACAGCTGAACATTTAGGTGAGTAATTTCCAATTATAATATTCTTTCATTCCTCCATTGATGCTCTGCCCACCTGGGCAGCTGTGGAACCAGTAAGTATGATTCACGTGAAAATAGCACATTATCATGCAAAGGCCCGTTTGCGAAATAGAATGCCAGCTCGTTTACAAGGAAATACCTGGCCTGAAATATTCAAGCGTAAACTGGGCGCTGGGAAATCATGTCCAACAACTACAACGGAAATATTCGTTCATTTAAATATTTAAAATTACAATCGAGCAAATCCCCAACCAACACAAGCTCCAAACACGAAATGGAAAACCAATTATTTCCGTAGGGGTCAGAGCTTCAGGGTCTGAGAGATAGAATAGCGAGGAGACGCCTCCCTTGTACATAGTCAACCTGGTTTCGATTCCTGGCAAAGGATCCCTGGCACCCCCACAGGAGTAATCCTTGAGCACAGATTTCAAATTTTAGTTTAAAATCTTAACAGTGTGAGGAACCAAACCCACAACCTCACACATCCAAGGCATGTATGAGTTCTGCCAGTAAGTCACATTTCCTTGACTCTTAAATTAAATATATAAAGTACTAATTAAAAAATATGTACTATATACATATATAAAGTACTCAAAGATCATCACCACCAACAACAAAAATCTTTAAAACCCCATCCAAAAATGGGGAGAGGAAATGAACAGACATTTCTCTAAGGAGGACCAATGGATGGCCAACAGACATATAAAAAATAACACTCATCATCAGTTATTACTGGGGAAATATGAATCAAGACAATTATGAGATGTCATCTTATACGAGTGAAGATGGCACAAAGCGAAAACACTGGGAATAATCTGTGTTGGCAGGATGGGGTGATAAAGGAACCGTATTCCACTACTGTGGAAATGTTGTCTGGGCCAATCCTATGGAAGACAATATGGAGGGTACTGGGCAAACTCAGAATTGATTCACTGTATTACTCATTGCAGCACTCAGTACAATAGCTGAGGTTGGGATCAACCTTGCTATCCAAAAACAGGTAAGTGGATCATGAAGATGTGGTATACACACACACACACACACACACACACACACACACACACACACAATGAAATAATATGTAGCTGTAAAGAATGATGGAATCATGCAATTTGCAGCAACACTGATGGAACTGGGAGACATCATGTTAAGACATTATGTCACTGTCCTCCCGTTGTTCATCGATTTGCTTGAGCGGGCCCAGTAACGTCTCCATTGGAGACTTTGTTGTTACTGTGTTTGGCATATCGACTACATCACGGGTAGCTTGCCAGATACCCGTGCGGGCGAGATACTCTCGGTAGCTTGCCGGGCTCTCTGAGAGGGGGCGAAGGAATCGAACTCGGGTCGGCCATGTTGGCTGCGTGCAAGGCAAACGCCCTGCCGCTGTGCTATCACTCCAGCCCCTTCATAAGGGGCTTCATAAGGGGCTTCATAAGACATTATGAAGTAAGCCAGAAGAAGGATAAACAGAGAATGATAACACTTACAAAGTGATATTTAGCATAACTGGATGAGGAAATGCAATGTTTGAAGGGGGAATGCCCAGATCGACCTTGGCCTGCGGTGTAGGGAGGAGAAGGAAAGAAAGAGTAGAGGGAAGAAGAGAAGAGACCGGCGAGAAACAAGAGGCCAGGTCAGGGGAGCTAGGCACAAAGGTGGAGTTAAGGAACGATGGAGCCAAATATCCAAGCCACAGGGTCAACAACACTGAAATCAAGGTTCAGAAGCCAAAATTAGAAAGGTACCTGTTGAGAGGGCAGGCTGGCATGGGGGCTATGGGAGGGAACCTGGGGACATTGGTGGAGGGAGGTTGGCACTGGTGGCGGGATCAGTGCTGCAAAGTCTAAAACTCAACATGTAAATTATGGTGCTTTAATAAAATTTTTAAAAATTCTGGGGGCTAGATTGATAGTACATCAGGTGGGGTGCTTACCTTGCATGTGACCAACTAGCATTTGACCCCCCAGCACCTCCTAGGGTCAGGAGTAAGCCCTGAGCACCGACAGGTGTGGCCCCCAAACAAAAACAAAATCTGGCTTGTTGGACCTGGAGAGAGTTCAGTTGAAAAGGTTCTTGCTTTGCATGAATGCCCACCTGGGATGGATCCTGGCACTGCATATGCATATGGTCCTCCGAGACCCACCAGGAGTAATCCCTGAGCACAAAGCCAAGAGTAATCCCTAAGCACAACCAGGTGTGGCCCCCCAACTAAATCAACACAAACGAAAACAACCCTGGCCATATGGGATGCCAGGGATCAAATCCTGGGGGGCCAAGTGCAAGGCAAGCATCCTCCTCACTTTACATCACTCCGGTCCCTCAAAGTCCTATAGTTTTGTAGCCACGTGAGACCTGAAACAGATCCCCAAATAGTTTCCTGTTGAACTTCATTGCTGATTTTCAGCCATGCCTCCAGGGGTCCCAAACTGCGCTGGTTTGAAGTCAGTGAGGAACCTGATCTATTTTCACCATAGCCCTGAGGTCTGGAGAATTGCAAGTACAGAGGGCCATCAAGCAAGTGCCACGCCTTCCAGGTCAGTGATGACCTGTCCTCCCTGCCATCACCAGGCGCCCAGACACATGCCACGCGAATACCATGCAAAGTCAATGCAAAGGAGAAGCCAACTAGGGCGGGAGCACCAGCTGCCTTCTGGAGCGCCGACGCCAACTCGCTCAGGACCTGCTGCAAGGCGTAACTCCTGTCTGTCACACACTCACCCCAGCCCAAACCCGGCCACTTCCTTTGGCAACACTATCCCTAACAAATACATTTCTGGTCGTGACCTGGCACACAGCACTGGCTGGAGCTCTATGCCCGGGGACGTCTGACACCACAGTGTGACCGCATCCTGGGGCTCATCCCGCCCTATGAGTGGACAATGTGTGGACAGCTCTGCTTTCTGCTTTGCCTAAAGTGACCTCCTGGGCAGAGGTTTCCCTTTCTACCGTGCCACAGACGGCTTGGATTTTATTTTTTTAACTCTTCTCCTACTCATGAGTCCAAAGCCTTTTTTTTTTTTGATTGGGATGAAAGAAAAACTGGGGATGCTGAGGTGTCCACTCTCCAGGGGGAAAAGGGGCTGAGTGCCTGAAACTGAGGATTTAAGTCCCTATGGGACTCTGGCCCTTGGCACTGGATTTTAGGTGGTACAGAAAGGGTCGTTTTTGGTGTCAGAAGTCATGGCACGGATAAATTACACCGGAACAAAATCCTGTTTAAGCAGGGGAGGGCGTTGGGCCTCCTACAGGGTCTGGGCATATTCTAACGGGGTTTCACATGAAATTGGCAGCAAACACAGGGACTGAGCTATAGGACTGGGGGCCCCGGGAAGGGGATACGTTCAAAAGGGGCCAGGAGGGTGGTAGGTTGCAGGACACAGGTCTGGGGCCTCCTGGGACCGCCCCACCGTGGGCAGGTCTGGGCTCTGTGCTGTGTCCTGGGGGTGCTGCTGGGGGCGGGCCCGGCCTCAATACACCCCATCACCGAGAAGATGGCACCTGCGTGCCGCAAGGCCTAGGGCCCAGCGGGCGGCTGCGGCTGTGACACGCTACCCGGCCGGCCCGAGTGGGCGCTGGGCCTCGCCAGGCTGCCCGCTCCGGGCCCCCGGCGCCCCCTCCGCACCTTCCCGGGGTCCCGCCGAGGCTCCAGGCTCCGCTGTCCGGGCGCGCTGCATCCTGGGACCGACCGGGGACCCCGTCGGCGCCCACTGTCCCTCCAGGCGCCCTCGGCTGCGCCAGCGCCAGGGACCCCGCGGACCCCTCCTGGGCGCGCCAACGCCCCGCGACCCGGTAACTGCCCGCGCGTGCCCGCCGCTGCACGCAGGCGGGGCTGTGCAGGAAACTTCTGGAACGGCGGCAGGGAGCGACACTGCCCCCCCCCCTCTCTCTCCCTCTCCCTCTCTCTCTCTCTCCCCCCCCTCCCTCCATCCACAGCCGTGCTCAGAGCTGACTCCTGGCTCTGTGCTTGGGGCTGACTCCTGGCTCTGTGCTCGGGACTGACTCCTGGTTATGTGCTCAGGGTTCACTCCCGGCTCTGTGCTCGGGGCTCACTCCTGGCTCTGTGCTCCGGCTCTGTGCTCGGGGCTCACTCCTAGCTCTGTGCTCGGGGATCACTCCCGGCTCTGTGCTTGGGGATTGTTCCTGGCGGGCACTAGGGCTCTATCTGAGATTGAACCCGGGCTGGCTGGGTACAAGGCAAGTGCTCTACCTGCTGTACGGTAGCTTTTTTAGACCTTTTAAAACCTTTATAAACTTTATGATGTTTTAAAGTCATTTCCAATATTACATTTTAAAAGTGATCTGAAGGTGTAAAGAGCAGGGCAGGGGGGCAGTTGGAAGAGAGCCCCACAGGCTATGCATAGGGGCAACAGGGCTGGACCCACAGCACCCGCTAGAAGCAGCCCTGGACCACCTTCGCACGTGACCCCAAACCCAAAGAAGGGCAAAAGAGCACTTTTAAAAAAGGTGGGGAAAATACCAATTAAAATGGAAGATTATTGATCTTTATAGGGTGCCCTGAAACTCAAGTAAGCTTCATGCCTGAGTCAAAAATTTAACAAAGTAAGTTTTACATTTTGAGTCTATTGAAAACACAATATCTGGGTCTTTCTGCTCTTCTCCCGTGAGGAATGCTGAGCCAGGGACCATGAAAGATGCGTATCATCACCACTGCGCACTGGATAACAAAATGCCTCAGTGGCTGTTCTCCAGAGATGAGGGGCAGGTGCTGGACCAGAAACCGGACAGTGAGCTGGCTGCCTGTGGCTGACCCCGCTGTGGTTGGTGGTCCCCCGAGCCCCGTGAGCCTCACCATGAGTGAGCCCTGGGCGGAGTCAGCAGCAAGCCCTGAGCACTGCCAGATGTACCCCCTCAAAGTGCCATTGAGAAGGTGGAAACATGGGGCTCCCTTCTATGCCATTTGTGTGGAAGCAGTAACTGGCATATCCCCAGTGGAAAATAGTATAGAGAGTCCAACAATTAGGAATTGTTGGGGAGGGGCAGGAGAAGGTATTTTCAGTTCTAGGCGTGCACCTGATCTGGGTTCAACCCCCAGCACAAGGTCCCCGGAGCATGGCCAGACTCCTGAGGGACTCCTGAGCACTGCTGGCTGTGGTCTGGCGGCGCCCAGCACTGCCGAAGTGGTTGAGGATCTCCTTGGTCACGCAGGGTCCAAGCAGCGTGTGGGGCCCTCAGGTTGAGCCCTGGGCTTCCTGGGCACAGCCAGGGAACGTGCCCGTGAACTTCTTGGCTAGGACAGTGTTGTGTGTGTTGTGTGCTTTCACCAGCGGACTCAACACCAGTTGCACGGCTAAGGTGGGCCAGGCAGCCAGCTGCCTCTGTTCCATGTGGATTCCAGATGGCATGCCGCTGTGTGGGAGAGCCCAGTCACCCCGGGCGAGGATGTCAGCGCTGACCTAGAATAATTGGACCGCTGGACAGAGCTTTGCCATCCCCCGCAGTCAGTGACGTCACAAACACAACAGGCCACACTGCCAATGGTCTTTGCGGCTTGGAGTTTGGGCGGTGGTTCTCTCCCTGACTGGGTGCGGCCTGCTGTACAATTTGTCCATTTTCAAAGCCTTTCTGGAGGGGTGTTGGTGTGATTTCTGCCCCCCCCCGACCCATCAGGGAACGGGACAATTTGAGATCACCCACCCCCAAATGTGACTCTGACCCCATGACTGATTGGTCATAAACTCACATGATGAGTGGAAAAGCTGTTACCAAAAATGTTTCTTTTCCAGTTTTCCACTGATCTCCCTTAGTTTGGGTCATCAAATTACCCAGGACACTAATCAAGAGTGACATGTAATTAAGAGGGCAGAGGCCACATGCAAGCAAAGGATCCTGTGCAACACCCAGGATGCCCTGGCCTCACGACAACTTGTCAACAATCTAGTAGGGAAGGGACATAAATCTTTTTATGGTAGGAAAACTAGCACTGAGTCAGGGAGATGATTCAAAGGGCTGGAGCTCATGCTAGCGCTCTGGGTCTGATTCCTGACACCATAGGGCTCCCCAGATATTAAGCTGGGAGCAGCCACCCCAGCCTAAACTTGAAAGAACCCTTGGAGATGGGGGGGGCGCGGCTAGAAAGTAAAACAAATAAAACACCAAGGTAAATTGGATTTTAAAAACTCCGTAAAGACAAGTTACTGGAAAGCTGATAGTCCCACATCTTCCTGAAGTGATTGCATCTGCCGCAGGAAGTGGTGGTCTTGCACTGAAGTGGTTGCATCTCCACAGGAAGTGATGGTCCTCACTTGAAGTGGTTGTTTGTGACAGGAAGTGGTGGTCCTCCACTGAAGTGGTATATCCTGACAGGAAGTGGTGATCTCCCACTGAAGTGATTGCATCCTGACAGGAAGCGTGCTTCTTTACTGCCCCAGGAGTAGGAAGAGGAGGAACCTTCCGGCTCGACAGCCAAGGAGAATGCAGAAGCCACTCAATGAGAAGTGGCGTTCTTGGACTCCCTGCATCCTCCAATGAACTACTCCTTCATGTTATAAGGTTTATAGCAGCAGCCCCCTCTAGCATCTATAAAAGTAAAGTAAAGGCCCTCCCGTTGATCATCGATTTGCTCGAGCGGGCCCAGTAACATCTCCATTGGAGATTT
>JAOXYA010031081.1:0-12986 GCA_028565675.1 Sorex palustris
TATTGCTGGTTATGAATAACCAGATGCATATGATGTTGCATGGCCACAGTAGTGGCCAAACAATTTTGGAATTCCGAGTTTTTAACAATTAAATCTGGAGAAATTTCTGCCAAAACCATCTGGGTTCTGAGATTTGTTCCTCAGTCTCTGGGATTATGGCTGTTAAGCAGCTTGATCAGGAGCCAGAGAGGCCATTCATGGGCGGCAACTCAGCATCTTGTTGGGGTGGGGAGGAAAGGGCCGGCTCCGTCCCCTTGTGTCTCGTCACTGCAAGCCCAAACCTGACTGTCCAATGGCCTCTGGAGGATGGTGGCCACCGAGCTGCCAGGGGAACAAGTCAAGGCACAAAACCTATTCCCACCTGGGGTGGCCTGGCACTGGTTACCTACTGCTGGGACTGGATGTATTTCTGCCAAAAGCTGCTGGGTCCCAAGATTTGTTTCTGAGTCTCTTGGATTATGGCTGTTAAGCAGCTCGATCAGGAGCCAAAGAGGCCGTTCATGGGCGGCGACTCAGGGTCTTGTTGGGGTGGGGAGGAAAGGGCTGGCTCCACCCCCATCCCATGAGACCTCATGTGTCTCATCACTGCGGGCCTAAACTTGACTGTCCAATGGCCTCTGGAAGATGGCGGCCACCGAGCTGCCAAGGGGGAGCAGGTGGAGGGACAGCACCCTTCCCCCTTGGGGTGGCCCGGTGCTAGTAACCTGCTGTGGGGACCAGATGCATTTCTGTCAAAAGCCGCTGGGTTCTGAGATTTGTTTCTGAGTCTCTGGGATCATGGCCATTAAGCAGTTTGAGCAGGAACCAGAGAGGCCTTGCCTCCAATTATATAGCTGAGCCAGAGGTGGTTTGTGGGTGTGTCTCCCACATAACTAACTTTTGGCAGTTCACATGCTTGGTAAACTTGGCCCCAAGTTGTTGAGGTCTGGCCAAAGGCACAGCAGCAATTTTGTGGTATCTGGAAGTCTGAAGGCACCATCAGGCTGCCAATGCACTTGCCCTACAGGTACAGGTTGACCTGCTGGTGGCACCATACCCCTCCTTTTGTACTCTTGTGGTTTGTTTCTTGTTAGTTTTTTCAAATCACATTGTGATTTACCAAGTTGTTCATATACAGTTGTTTCGGGCATTAAATGCCCCAACACCAATCCCACCACTGGAGCGCCATCCCCTCCACCAATGTCCCCAGCCTGCTCCCTTGCAGGCACAATCAAGTTTACTTTATACTGTTTGTTACAACACAAAGGCAAATGATCAGTGAGTCCACCTGTGATGATCTCACATGATGCTACCACAGTCATTGTGGATCTGCGGTGCTGGCTGGGGCTTGCTGAGCATTCTGTGGTAGCATTTAGGCTCACTAATCTTGGTGGTCTCTATGCAACTTCCCGTCAGGCATGCTGTGACCCTACTGGGTGGACAGTAAAATGAAATTTGGAGGTGTCCCATGACCATATATGTGCCCAAAGGTCCAGGAGCTATAAATCTGGAACGATTTGGTGGCTTGGCAGTTTGGTGGGGTTCAGTTGTGTAGCTAGGGCATTCCTATGTCAGAGGGTGTCAGGTATGACTGGGGGCTGCAGTGTTGTCAGGAAGAAAGAATCGGCCTGCCCCCTTCCCAGAAGGCCCAGACCAGCTTCCTGGAGAAGCTCAGCAGCATCACATTCTCTTGGAGACATAGTGCTGGGCAGTTTCTATGCCCGCATGATGGCGGGTGGGGCTGCTGGGTTTTCCATGTGGAGTCAACATGGAGATGAGCCATTTGCCTTCTGTTTCTGCCTCTAACCTTTCTTCCCCAACCCACAACAGCCCCAGTTGCAGCTCCCATGACAACGAGCTACTTCCGCCAAACAGGGCATCTAGTGCTGCTGACAGTCACATGACTCACTAGACTGACATGAGTGGCACCAGTCATTGCATACTCACCCAGAGAGAGGCCACCTTTCACACAGATGAGGGCCGTGCTGCCATATTTTCGTCCAAAGAAAGAGTTGGAAAAGATGAAAAATACAATGGGCCTCAGTCCCCTGGGTCTGAGACGCCCCTCCAGAGGGCCCCCCTGAGCCCAGAAAAGGAGCCTCCTGCTCCCCAGCAAGAGACAAAAATAAGGATGGACAATTACCCCATCTTCCATATTTGGTTCATACTCTTTGTCCCTCTCAGATATTCTCAGATCCCTTTATTCCTTCCTTCAGACCCTCTCAGGCCTCCCCTCAGATTCCTTTAGGCCTCTTGGATCCTTTCAGGCTTCCCCTCAGATCCTCTCAGATCTCTCTTTATATACCCTCAGTCCTCCCTTCAGATCCCCTGAGACTTCTCAGATCCCCTCAGATGTCTCCTCAGATCCCTTTAGACCTCCCTTCAGATCTCCTCAGACCTTTCCTCAGACCCCCTCAGGCCTCTCCAATTCCTTTAGACCTCCCCTCAGATCTCTCCTCAGATCCCCTCTCCTCAGATCCCCTCAGATCTCTCTTCTGATCCCTTTAGGCCTCCCTTCTGATCCCCTCAGGCCTCCCCTTAAATCCACTCAGGTGTCTCCAATTCCTTTAGGTCTCCCACATGATCCCCTCACATCTCTCCTCACATCTTCTCAGACCTCTTTCCTGATCCCTTTAGGCCTACCCTCTGGTCCCCTCAGATCTCTCCTCTGATCCCTTTAGGACTCCCCTCTGATCCTCTCAAGCTTCCCCTCTGATTCTCTCCAATTCCCTCAGGCCTCTCCTCCAATTCCTTTGGGCTTCACAGATCCCCTCAGGCCTCCCCTCAGATCCCCTCAGACCTCTCCTCAGATCCCCATGATGTCCAGGTTTGGATAGACAGTGCAGGGTGATGGGGCTTGTGTCGCATAGGATCAGCCCTAGTTCATCCCTGGCACCACCTATGGTCCCACAAGCACCACCAGGAATGATCCCAGAGCACCGCTAGGTATTGCCCAAACATAACAAAACAACAAGAAACAAATGGCGATTCCATGATCCTCCGTTCCCCTTGGCCTAAATCCTGCTCCAACTGCCAAGAGCTGAACTATTTTCTCCCCAGTGCTGAGAGGCAGATCCTGGCTATGATTATCACCTGATTTCTAGGATCAACACAGTCTTCTTAGCGTCTGCCATCTGAGGGCAAACTCCTGGAGGAATGTTTACACCTT
Organism: Sorex palustris; assembly: GCA_028565675.1. Lineage (NCBI taxonomy): Eukaryota > Metazoa > Chordata > Mammalia > Eulipotyphla > Soricidae > Sorex > Sorex palustris. The sequence goes on from JAOXYA010031081.1 coordinate 3,149, forward strand.
CTTCACTCAGGCCCGCTGCACAGATGCGGCCACACACGAGGCCGTGCAGTGGCCTTGAGTCTGGGATGCACAACCCCGGGAACGCCTCCTCTTTGCCGTCTGCCAGTGCCCCGTAGAGCAGACAGGCTGTGTCCACGGGACTAGCCATGGGCCCTTCCTCAAGTGCAGCTGCTCTCCAGGCCCTCCTGGGCACTGTAAGCAACTGGATGGACACTGCCCATGAGAGCAAGTCAGGGCACAAGAACAGTGGCTCCGGAAGAGCTTCCTCCTGGCTGACAGGCCCCGCAGACACAGCTCCTGGTGCGCCCCTTCCTCCCTCCCCAGCACCCCTGCAGGGGAGCCTGGGCCTGCTCATGCCTCCCCCAGGGCTGGTGCTGCCCGCCAGCGGCGGCCTTGCCAGCGCACAGTGCTGCACTGGCTACTCTGCTGGCTCTGCCTGCTGCCCAGCTGTTGGTCATTTTCAGATTTCCCCTCGGTGTCACTTACTCCAGGAAACCTTCCATGGTAGCTTGAGTCTGGTGCAGAACCCCTGCCTGTCCCACCCAGGCCGGTGCCCCTTCTCGGAGCCCGCTGAGTTGCAGGATCCATTCCTGTCTCCCAGGCCACAGGGACCCTGGGGCGTTTCACTGCCCAGCCCCAGACTCGCAGCTGTCCCTGGGAGCCGGAATGCTTGGGGGGCCGTGACAGGACCTGGCCGGCCCTGGGCCATGCACGCGCTCCCCCTGGAGCCCCAGACCGAGGCCCCGCCCACCTCCCCCGTCAGCGTTCCTTTGCCGGCAGCACCCCCTAAAGGGCGTGCGAGGCCTCGAGACCTCCGAAGAGCTTTTAAAAACCAACTCACGAGGGACCAGGAACCTAAGCTCGAATTTCTATACTTAAAAAAAGAAGAAAATCTGATTAACAAGCGAAGATCAGCTGAACCCCGCCAGGCGCGCTCGCGCCGCGAGATACCCAGCAACCTTTCAAATGCGTCTTGACTGTGTTCAGACGTGCCTGCTCCTTGGCAAGCCCGTCCTCGGGCCTGCGACGGGAGGAAAAGTTCTGAACAGCGCGTGGGTCATTCCAGGGCGCGGGGGCGGCGTGTGGGGCACCCCCAGAAACTCCCGGGGAGGCGGACCCGGCCCTCGGGGCGCCTGGCGCAGCCCGGCCCGCTGGTCCTGACAATGGGCAATCAGCGCAATCACCGAGGTCCTGGCCCCGTGGGCCGGGCGGGAGGGCGCAGGGTGCGGGTGGGAGGGCCTGGGGTCGGGAGCAACCCTGGGGCTGCGGATTCCGCCCCGCTCCTCCCTCCTGCCCGGGGGCCCGGAGGCCCAGCCTGGGTCCACCGCCAGGCCGGTCCCTGCCCTCCGGGAGCCAGGCCCTGGGGTTCCGGCCGGTGCCCGTCGGGAGCCGCCGGTGCCTGTGCGGCCTCGAGGCAGGAGACCCCTGCCCGCCCGGCTCCCAGCACCACCGCCTCCTCCCGGCCCGGGGACCCCCGCGCCCAGGCCACGGACGCTCTGCGCACCGGCTGTGGGGGGCCGCAAGCCCCTCTCCTGCCCCCGCCTCAGCCCCGGGAGGGGGCTCCCACCCACGCCGAGCGCTCGCCCCGGCCCCGTCTCCTTTGCGCGCCCGCGTGGTGCCCGGGCGCAGTGCTTGGGCGCAGTGCTCGGGCGCGGGGAGCATTTGGTGCCCTTCCGGGAGGACCGGCCAGTCGCCCCCTCTGCTCCCGCCGGCCCCCCGCCCATCTCGGCCGAGCCAGGCCTGCAGCACCCAGGACCGGCCCGCGCTGGCCAGTGGAGGCCGGGGGGAGGGGGAGGCTGCAGCCCGGGAAAGTGGGCCGATCCCGGGGCCTCGGAACCGGCTTGGACCGGCCTCTGCCGCCCCGGCGCGGCTGACCCACCCGACAGCGGGGGCGAGGCCCGAGGGAGAAGCAGAAGGCCCGAGCCCAGACCCCACCCGAGTCCACAATGGGACCCCGCGCGGCCGTTGGGGCAGGGAGCCCACCCCGCTGTCCCCTGCCCCGAAAGTGACCCGGCCCCGCTGTCCCCCCAAGGTGACCCTGCCCTGCTGTCCCCGAAGGTGATCCGCCCCCGCTGTCCCCTGCCCCGAAGGTGACCCGCCCCCGCCGTCCCCGCGCTGCAGCGCCCATCAGCCTTGGCGTCCGCAGGGACAAGGCTGCGCCCCGCCGGCCCCGCACTCCCAGCCCACACCGAGGCCGTCCCTGGGCGCGCTTGGTGGGCGCTGGGGGGGGTCTCCGGACAGCCCGAGGGAGCCCCCTCCGCTGCCCGCTCCCTTCTGCAGAGCCGGGCGCGGGTCCGCGACCCTCCCCGCACAGCGCTCCGGGAACGGGGCGGGGCCGGAGCGGAGCACCAGGGGCGGGGCTTCGGGCGGGGCGGGGCCGCGCGCCGGAACGGGCGGGGCTTATGGTGGGGCGGGGCTTCGGGCGGGCCTTATTGGGCAGAGTCTTACTGGGCGGGGCATCTGAAAGGGGCGGGGCTGTGGGGCGGGGCCGGAGGGTCTTTCCTGCTTCTCAGAGAAGGGGCTGCTGGAAGGGTCACTTTCCGCAGGGCAGCCGGGACTCTTCCGAGCCGGACCGTGCCCAGCCCCGGGGCGAGGGCAGCTCCTCAGGGCCTGGTGCCCCTATCCTGCAGCCCAGGGCCTGCCCTGGAGGAAAGGCAGACCCCACCCCCACCTCTCACTCAGGCACGGGTCGTGGGTGATGGGCCTGAGCCCAGGACGGGGCTGACCACCGTGTGTGAGCCGGCAAGCGGTGCCCCTGGCCAGGCCCGGGGGGGCGGGGGGAGCCCTATTGCCGCCTCGCCGGCCGGCCTGGCAGAATCCGAACACCTGCTCAGGGTGCCGAGCGTGGGCAGGCTGTGCCTGGCATCACTGGACACGGCCCACAGCCCCTAGAGTCTTGGCGTCTACCCCTCACCTTTGCAGGCCCATTTTGGTGTGGTTTGGTTTGGGGGCCACACCCAGCCGTGCTGGGGGGCTACTTTTGGTTCTGTACTCGGAATCACTCCTGGCAGTGCTTTGGGGATGGGGAGGCCCGGCTCAGCCTGGCAGCTGGTGCAAGGCACTGTGCTGTCTCTCCAGCCCAGCCCTGTCCAAACACAAACCTCAGAAAGGAGGAGTGGTGACAGGCTCGACAAAGGGCAGGACAGCAGAAGGGGCTGCTCTGGGCAGCAGCCTCGTCACGAGGGCCCCAAGGCACCAGAGCCCTGAGGAGGGGACTTTCCTTTGCGCATTTGGGCTTGATGGAGTCGGAGCTAAGTGGGCCTGAGGGGCGCCACCGTGTGCCCTCGGACTGGTGGACAATGCAGAGCCCCCAACACTAGCAGGTGCCACAGAGAACGTGGGGGTAGGTGAGCATGTGGGTCTGGAGGAAGGGGAGCCTGTGTGGGGACACAACTGAACTTGTGAAAGTGCTCTCAGCAGAGGGGCTGGAGCAATAGCACAGCGGGTAGGGTGTTTGCCTTGCATGCGGCGCAGAGACAGGAGTAACCTGCGCTCATGGTCCCCTGAGCATCGCCAGGTGTGACCCAAAAAGAAAAAAGAAAAAAAAAGTGCTCTCAGCAGAGCTGGGGACAAGGCAGTGCTCACAGCCATGACCTCGGAGAGTCAAGACTCAAAGGTCATCTTTCAGCAGAGCTCAGGGCTGGCCTCAGAGCAAGTGTCACCCTGGCCCCAGGCCACCTTGGGGCACCTTATCTAGAGGGCTAGTGCATGCGCGCTCGCAAACACAGACACACACGGGCTCACACATGCGAGCTCACACACACACGAACTCATACACACATGGGTTCATACATGGATTACATACACACGATCACACATGAGCTCCCACACACTGGGTTACACACACACAGACTTACATAACGAGCTCACACACACATGGGTTCAGACACGGGTTACATACACACAGGATCACACACGAGCTCCTACTCACAGGCTTGCACATATACAGACTCACACATGAGTTCAACATGGGATTACACACAGACTCCCACACAAGCTCACACATGCATGGGCTCCCTCAGACATACAGGAGCGCACACACAGGATTACACACAGACTCACACATGGTTTCACACGCACACGGCTCTCACACAGGCTCACACAAGGACTCACACATGAGCTCACGCACAGGCACACTCAAGTGTGCACGAGTACTGGAGTCCAGACTGCGGGTGCCGGTGCGGCCTCGGCTTCCTGGCAGGGGCAGTGCAGGGAGGCTGCTGGGGCTGAGCTGGGCGGTGGGCAGCGCCCAGTGTCCAGTCCGCCCACCCAGCAGCCCCTACCCTTTCCTGCAGTGGAGTTGCTGCAGGCGGGGTCTGCTCACCCCTGCCCATGCTCCCTGGAGTCCTCGTGGAACTCAGCAGTGCTCGCGCCCAGGTGCTTGCCTGTCCTTCCCTCTTGGCCCATGCTGCGTTCTGGTCACGCGTGCCTGCCGCGTGCTCACGGGTCACTGGGGGTTGAAGGGTGTGCACTGAACGCCAGGGCCTGGATGGGAGCGGGCAGGGCCTTCCTCTCTGGCCTCTGGGATTCAGAGCAGGGAGCAGGGAGGGGGCGAGGCACTGCTGACTGCCATCATGGCCCCCTCCTGCACCCCAAAGCCCGGGAAATGGGCTTCATCTCTCTGCGTCCCCGGGAAGGCTCAGTGCTCGCCGCACGCCACCAACGGCTGCGGGCAGCACCTGCGAGTGAGGGGAAACACCGACTCCCTCGCCCTCACACCATAGGCCTGGGGGGAGACCCCTCCCCCGCAGCCTCCCCGACTGACTCACTGCTTCACAGCAAGGTGGTGTTAACTTCACCTGGTGTGACCCCCAGCCCATCCTCAGTGCCACTGTCCTTTTCCCGCTGGGGGTCAGTGCTGCTGTCCCAGAGTGGGCTTCACCCACTGATGCACTCCACGGAGCACCACCTGCACATTCTTCCTGCCCCAGTGAGCACCGAGAGCGGAGCCCAGCGCTGAGGAGGGGCCTCCGGTCCCTCCTCATTCTCCCTGTTCAGGGAGCCACCGTGTGACCTGGTTGGTCCCGGTCAGTCCCGGCTGCCCCCAGTCCCCCTGGTCGGGCTCCCTGATTGGTCCCGCTGCCATGTCCAGTCCCTGCCTGGCGCTTCTGGGGGGAACCACAGCTCAGGGAAACCCACTAATCTGGGAACAAAGGGCCTCGGCGGCTGACAAAGCCAGAAACCTGATGAACAATTAGTCTGGTTCCTTGTCTGGAGTGAATCAAACCTCGAAGCCTAAGCCACCGCTCACCCAAACTAGCTGCAGGCCACTGTGCCCAGCCCCTCCTGAGGCCTCAGGGTGACGCCTGGCTGCCCCCCTCAGGTTCCTCCCTGCCGGAGGCCCAGGCCCAAGGACTGACTCTGCCAGGAGGCACTCCCCTGGGCTGCATCCCAGTGGGAACCACGGCATGGTGGGGGAGGCCTCCCAGGGTCAGTGTGAGCCTCTAGCACCAGGTGAGAGTGCCCCAAGCCCTTTTGAGGAGGAGACCCCAAATCTGTAGGGGGCTTTGCCAGGGAGGCCCAGATAGAGTCCATGGTGAGCCCTGACTCACTGGGAGAGCCTGGCACTGCCCCCAGCTGCAGGCTCTGCAGGTGAGCTGGGGAGGTGGAAAAGGAAGGGGGGGAGAGAGGGAGGGGGAGGAGAGAGAGGGAAAGAAGGAGAGAAGAGAGAGAGGAGACAGAGGGGGGAGAGGGGTAGGAGTGAGGGAGACAGAGGGGGAGGAGGAGGGAGGAGGAAAGGGAAGGGAGAAGGAGGAGGGAGAGAGGGAAGGAGGGGAGCAAGGGGGAGGGCGGAGAGTGTGGGCGAGGGGCTGCCCTCAGGGCTGGGGTGTGCCAGGCACTGCCTCCGGGTGACCCCTGGGACCCCAGTCACCAGGCGGGACAAGTGTGTGTGCTGAGCGTGCAGATGTGTGACACTGTGTGTCTCCTTGTGTGCGTTGCACTCATGCACATTTTTGTGCAGGTGCATGATTGTGTATATACATGTGCCATGTTGATATGCATGTGTGTGTGTGTGTGTGTGTGTGCACATGTTTGTGTGTGGCATGTCCGGGCACGTGTGAGGACCCAGTGCTGTTTCCAGCTGTGTGTGGAGGGGTGAGCAGTGGGCCCTCCTGCCGGCTGCCTAGCTCAGGGCCCCTGTGAGGGTCGGGGTGGCATGAGGGGAGAGCTGGGGGCTCTTGAGTGTGGCATGACGTCGCTTCAGAGTGCGAGGCTTGAGGACAGAGCCCCTCCTGCGGACGCCCCATGCCTGAGCCACGGCCGGCCCCGAAACAACCGGAACGGGCCCCTCACTCTTAAAATGATTTCCCTTTTTGGGTAGAGAGACAGTCCAGACTGAGCCCCCACCCCCCGCCAGTCAGTCCAGACTGAGGCCCCCGAGACAGTCCAGACTGAGGCCCTCCAGACAGTCCGGACTGAGACCCCTGAGACAGTCCTCTGAGGCCCTTGAGACAGTCCACTGAGGCGCTGGCCTCACAACACAGTCCTTCTCCATGCCCAGAACCCCCCCAGGAGTGATCCCTGAGCACAGAGCCAGGAGTCAGCCCTGAGCTTACCAGGTGTGGCCCAACAAAACGAAACGAAGCAGCATCATGTTGGTTTGGGCCACCCTGGAGGGGCTCCGGGGTCCCGGGACCCCCCCCCCGTGCAGAGCCATCTCAGAGCTCCCAGAACGGCCTTTTCCAAAAGGGCTCGGCCCACCCCTGCTCCTGCCTGTCCTCCCAGAGCCGCCAGGCAGCGCTTCTCTCTGGGGTGCCCCTGGCCCGGTGGCCTCCAGCAGTCTTGGAGGAAGACGCAGCCGTGGGGTCCCAGGGCATGAGTCCGGAGGGGCTGCGGTGGGCACAAGGGGCGGGGCACCCGCAGCAGCTCCCTGTGCCTGAACAGGGAGCCAAGGGCGCAAGAGAACCGGGAGTTCCCCGGGGACGGCCCCTCCCCCCAGCCTCGGGGTCCCAGGGTCCTGGCGTCTCCTTGCTTTGTCCCTGGCCCAGTGGGTGGCGAGGTCATCCTGCCCCTGGGCTGGGCTCTGTGCCCCCCTCTCCCGCTAGTGGCCGCTGTCCACGGTGCTGACGGCTGCGCTTCTGTCCGGGGCAGCCAGAAGTCGCCTCCTTCCGTGGACAGCAGTAAGTCCGGGTGTCCCGCACATGGTGCAGTGAGCTGCCCGCGCACGCCACAGCCTGCCCTGCCTCAGCGACCCCCCGCCCGTCCGCTCAGAGGTGTGAGGTGGCCGTGCCTGAGGCCCTGACCAGCCCAGGCCAGCAATGCTTTGCCTGCAGGCCACATGGCACTCGCCTCCAGGTCTGCCGCACCCCAGCCAACAGGCCCAGCTTCCTCCTCCTCCTCCCCCTCCTCCTCTCTTTCTCCTCCTCCCCTCCTCCTCCCCCTCCTCCTTCCCCTCGTCCTCCCCCTTCTCCTCTTCCTACTCCTCCCCATCCTCCTCCCCACTCCCCCTTCTTCCCCCCTCCCCCTCCCCCTCTTCCCTCTCCCTCCTCCTCCTTCTCCACCTCCCCCTCGTCCTCCTCCCCCTCCTCCCTGCCTGTCTTTCCCCTCTATCCTCACAGTTCTCCGTAATTTATCACGGGCCTTTGGACAGAACCGGCCTTTCCTCTCGGCACAGTGGAGCGCTGCCAGCTCTAGTTTGGCACCAATGTGCAGTCGCCAGGCTGCGGTCTTCGATGTGAGGCAGTTGCAGCTTCTCCATTCAGGTGGGACACGTCTGACCTCTCAAGCCGTGAGGGGTCATGTCAGCATCTCTGCTGCAGACCTGGGGGCAGCCCTGCTGGGGGAATGAGGGCGCCCTCTTCCCGCCATGGACACAGCTTCTCTGCCACGTGTGCATCCCGGCTCCTCTCCACCGCAAGCAGGATGCCAACCCTCTGGCCCGGCCCAGTTGGGCCCAGATGTGTCCTGAGTACAAGCCAACGTGGCTGAAACCCCTGACTCTTAGGTCGCTTGAACGTCCCCTAGCCAGATGGGGGATCCCAGAACACGGGGTCCCTGTCATTTCCAGGTGTCAGCCAGGGTGTTTCCCAGGATGGTTCTCAGTGTGCCAGCTGGACGTCTGTCCCGGGCTCACACAGGCTCCAGGATTGGCAGCCTCTGGGCCTGGGCCAGCAACACTGGGTTCTTGGGTCTTTGCTGCAGGGTTAACTGGGCTCTTTTTTTTTTCCTTTTGAGTCACACCCGGCGATGCACAGGGGTTACTTCTGGCTCTGCACTCAGGAGTTACTCCTGGCGGTGCTCAGGGGACCATATGGAATGCTGGGAATCGAACCCACGTGCAAGGCAAACGCCCTCCCTGCTGTGCTATTGCTCCAGTCCCCTAACTGGGCTCTTCCTTCTCCCCGGTCCCAGAGTGAGGCAGCCCCCAGGCTCGTGCCGGCCTGGCCTCCCTTCCCCCGGCCCCCTGCCGCCATCAGCCCCACTCTCTGCAGAGACCAGCTGTGCTCTCCCGGGATGCAGCTGCAGCGTGTGTTCATGTGTGCAGGCCTATATGCAACACATGTGAACGCATGTTTGCATGCATACATGTGCAGACTGTATGCATGGGCATTGTGCTCGTGTGTGCATGCATGTCGTGCATGTGTACACGTGTGCAGCTGTGACTGCTCACACACTGTGCCCAAACCCTTCCCCTTCCAAGCGAGCTGGAGGAGTCCTTCCCTGTCTCCCCCACACCAAATTCTGACGTTTCTCCCCCTGACATCTCTTACTTTCTATTATCAGAAAGGGCAGAATTTCTTCCGAAAAAAGAAGAAAGAGTATCGGTTTTAAGTGTTATTTTTATTCTTGAAAAGGCTTCTCATAGACTTAAAAGAAAGCTTTTTCTTCCTCTTCAGATTTATTTTGATAGAATTATCTGAGCCTTGTCAGGGAGAACAGAACTCTTGTGAGCCTACTATACCCGCAAAATGCCAAATTATATGCTGTAGGTTTTTGTTTGATCATTTCTGGGTCCAGTCAAGGAGAGAAAGGATCTTGAATCCGGCACTGTTAGCACTGAAGACAAAAGCACGCCTTGCGGTGGGGGGTGGCTTCCTCTTCCTCAGCCCCGGGGACCCCTCGTGGAACTTTCCAGACAGATGGGTGCTCCTGCCCATCTTCCAAAGCTTCGGGTGGGCTTCTGATGCACTGGGGCACAGCACGGACAAGCCTAGGCATGTGCCCAAGGCCAGCAGCCTGTCCCCAGGCTGTGAAGCTGACACTCGTGGACACCGAGAATGTCCTGCCATTGTGGCTGGGCTCTGCTCCTGGACCTCCACGTGGAGGCAGGCTGTGGTCCTTGTGGCTTGGCGTGCCGGGATGCACAGTCACACGCATGTGACATCTGGAGGCTGCACAGAGGTGTGTCTGGCTGACCATCAGAGCAGCCTGGCAGGGTCCTGACCTCCCCCCTGATGGGGTCGGGGAGGCTCCCGTGTGGGCTCTGTGCCAAGTGCTCGCTCACCTTAAAGGGGGCCTTTGCATGAAATCTGCTTATAAATGGATGGACATGAAGTGTCGTGCTGTGTGAGATGAGTCAGGAGGACAGGGACAGACGAGAATCACCGTGTTCATTTGTGGGATCTAAAAAATTTATGGCAGAAGACAAAGATCCATGGCCAGGGACAACAGGGGCTAGGAGGACCCGTCAGTGGTTGGAATCTACCACAAGCACGTGTGGGTCGGAGGGCAGGTAAGATAAAGAAGAGACCGGCATGACAATAATAGCTGGGAATGGTATCACTGGACAAGATCTGAGGGTTTAAAGTAGGTAAAGGATATTCTTTTTTTTTTTTTTTGCTTTTTGGGTCACACCCGGCAATGCACAGGGGTTACTCCTGGCTCTGCACTCAGGAGT
>JAOXYA010031090.1:0-12985 GCA_028565675.1 Sorex palustris
GTGGCGTGCGGCGCGGCCGACAGGTGCGCGGCCTTTGTGCGGGCCGGGGGCGCGCGGCAGCCCACTCGCAGCGCCGGGGCCGTTCCCGCGCGCCCACCCGTGCACGCCGGAGCTCATCCCCGTGCCCCCCACCTGATCGCGCCGGAGCTCCCATTCGTGCACGCTGGAGCCCCCCGTGCCCCCAACCCGTGCACGCCGGAGCTCCCACCCGTGCCCGCTGGAGCTCCCACCCGTGCACACGGGAGCCCGCGCCCCCCATTCTGCATGCCGGAGCCCCCGCCCCGTGTCCCCTTCCCGGCACGCGCCGGAGCCCGCGCCCCTCGTGTCCCCCAGCCGTGTCCCCTTCTCGGCGCGCGCCCCGCGTCCCGCGCCCGCCTGCGCGCTCGCGCCCGGGCGCCGCAGCTGCCCGCACGCCCGGCCTTTATTCCCGCACTGACCGGCGCTCTCTAGGACGGGCCGGGCCGCCGTGGTCCGAGCGGGACGCGTGACTGGCCCCGGCGACCCGGTCCGGCCGGGCCGCCCGCGTTTCCGTCGCCCCGGGGCGCGCCCGGCCAAACAAAGTAGCGCGGCCGCCGGTGACATCCTTAGGCGCCGGATGACCCGCGCCGGCCCCTCTGGGCTTAGCTTTCGAATTGGTCACGTGTCGGGCTCCGATCACCCTCCTTTAAACTGGCAGTCGGAGGTCCGAGTTCGGGATTTTTAGGTCGGTGAAGGGCCGTGCCCGGCACGATATTACCTTTCGTGTTAACTGGAAGAAAACTTGGGGCCGTTTGCCCGGCCACGGTTGAGAAAAAGATCCAAAGCCTGGTCTGGGCCTCCAGCACACAGCACGTGGGGGGATGTGAGGGTGCGTGGGGGGGGTGCACGTGTACAGGTGTGTGTGCGCGCCTGTGTGCCTACCTTCACTGAAGGAGCCTGCCGTCCAGGGACGCCCCTGTTGCTTCCGGCCCCACCAAGGTTACTTTCCTCTTCAGTCCTTCCAGCCTCTATCCCGCCGTGGACAGCTCACAGTGTGCAGTGCCGTGGTACGGTCCACTCAGCCCTCTGCAGACACTGAGGAAATCCCCGCCCCGCGAGGGAGGCTGCCGCACTTCCAGTACTGGGTCTTTCTAAGCGTTCTATTGCTTGACATGAAAACCATGGGCAGAGGTCCTGTGTGTGTGTGTGTGTGTGGTTGGGAGGGTTCGTCATAGGCGTACTGGTGAGGCAGCGTTTAAAGAGAACACTCCACTATTTTCCTTAAGCGTTAAGAAAAATTGCCCACTTGATTTTTCACCATTTTATTCAGGTGGTTTCAGAGTATTTGAGCGTTCTGATATGCCTTATGTGTTGGTTTGATTTTGTGTTCTTGTCTTGGATGAAATCAGAGCTGATAAAGGGGGACATTTAAGTAGGTAGAAAAGAAAAAGGCTGGCAGCCAGGGAGATGGTGCGGCAGTCAGGCCTTGGATGCACCCCGTAAGGTCCCCCAGGCCTGACCAGGAGTGTCCCTGCGTGCAGAACCTGGAGTCAGCCCTGACATGCCCCATACAGGCCAGTAGATACTCGGCTCAGAGACAAGCTTCGAGGTGGTTTGGTCCCTGGCCCTGTCCTGCGAGCTCTTCTGATGACCTGTGAGGTGGTTTCTGCCTTTGGTACCTGGGCTGCTGGGCCACACCTGGAGGCGCTCAGGGCCGCTCCTGGCTCTGCCCTGCCCCGGTCCTGTGAGCGAGAAGCTCAGCTGGAGGGACGTGGGAGCCCAGATGAGCTGGCGACTAGGTTTCCTTCTGCTTCCGGAAGCCCTCCCGAGGTGACTGTCCACTGACCTCCTGCCAGCTTTCTCCCTTTTGCTCCGGGACCCCAGCTGAGGGGCTGGACAGAGCTTGCCCTGGCTGGCCAGTGTTGGCTAGTGGTGTGGGCAGAGGGATCGATGGGCACGCAGCAGCTGGCCCTGATCAGAAGGTGATGAAGTGATCGGCCTCTGGGTGTTCCCTTAGCTTTCCTGCCGGTCAGGACTCCTGACCTTCCCCCTGGAGCCCAGCTGGGTCTGCCTTCCCCCTGGTGTTCAGTGGGATGACTCACTGCCACCATGGCTGGACACGGTGCCCGGGCTGCTGTGACCCTGAAACGGTGCCGCCTGGGACCTGCTCGTCCTAGGGGTGGCCCCCGCGGGTCAGCCCCTGCTTGCTCCTGGCCTGGCCAGTGGTGACTGTTGCCTGTTTCCTCATTCACGGTTTGTCAGGAAGGCTGGTCTCTTTTGGGGGTGGGGGGGAACCCCGCGATGCCCAGGGTTCCTCCTGGGTCTGCACTTGGGTCACTGGCAGCTCAGGGGGGGGCCGGGGTTGAACCCGGGGGCTTTGTGCCGGGCAGGCGCCCTCCCCTCTCTACTGCCTCTCTGGCCCCATTTCCTTTTAAGCAAACCAGGTTGGGAAACTTGCTGCGAGTCGGGCCGCTCGCTTTTTCCGCGTCCGGAGCTGGTGCACGTGCTGTCCGGCGTGAGCTGGCTCGCTGCCCGCCCGGCTGCAGGCTGGGTTGGGGCCACACCTGGCGGTGTGTGGGCAGCTCTGAGCTCTGCTCCCGAGGACAGCGGCTGTGTCCAGCGAGGCGGCTGCCCCTACGCTGGGCTCTGTCTGCCTCTCCTGACTTGGCTCTGAGCTTATTTATCGCCCAGGTCTCTCAGCCATGCCCCTGTGATGCCCCCAGACCGTCTTTCCCTGAGGTCTGCTTGTCCCAGCCCTTCATCCCTGGAGGTGGCAGGGGTCGTTTGGTCCCTGCTGTTTCCCCGGCACCCCGTCCCCCCAGCAGCATCTGCGCTGGCGCAGGGCTCTGCGTGCACTTCACTGCTCGGGCCTGGTGTTGGGGCCACGCCGGGGCTGGCTCCCGCTCTGCTCTGGGGAGTCACCCCTGGCAGGTCCCGGTGCTGTCCACTGTGCCCTGCTGATGGGCTCAGAGCTGACCGCGCTTGGCATGGCCTGTTGGAGGTTTGCTTGACTCCAGCGTCTGGTCCAGCGCTCGGAGGGTGCTCTGGCCTCTGGGGATGGGTTCCTTTTTTTTTTCTTTTTGGGTCACATCCAGCAGTGCTCAGGGTCTACTTCTGGCTTTTTTAGTTTTTGGGTCGCACCCAGCGGTGCTCAGGGCTTAGTCCTGGCTCTGCACTTAGAAGTGCCCCCCGGCAGTGCGTGGAGGACTGTGTGGGCTGCTGGGGATCGAACTGCGAGGCAAGTGCCCTCCCCGCTGTGCTGTCCCTCCAGCCTCTGAGTACAGGTCTTCTCTCAGACACGCTCCAGAGCACGCCCGTCCGGCCTTTTTAAAAGAATGCTTGGGGAGGGGGCACACCTGCCGGCGCTCAGGGATCACTCCAGGCGGGACTCGGGGGACCCTGTGGGGTGTGGGGAGCAAGCCTGGGATGGCCGCCTGCAAGGCTGCATCTCCCCTCTGGCATACTGAGTTTAAACAGTGAAAGCGAGCACTGGCAGCCCTGAGGAGGGGGACACGGGTAGTCGGACGCTGCCCAGTGGGGCCCCAACACCCTCTCTCGGGCGTGTCGTCTGCCTGTCCACCCGCCCTTGCCCAGGGCTTCGTGTCCCTGTGTTCATCTCCTGTGTGTGTTGGGTCTTACTTGCTTGGCTTGGGGCCACACGGAGCGTGTGCTCGGGGCCTGTTTCTGGCACTGCCCAGGGACCCCCTGGCCGCCTTCAGGGGGTCTCGGCCCGCTGTGCCGTCTCTGACCCTGTCGCACGTTTTCCATTTCATCATGGGGGGCTCAGAGTTGTCTGATCGGTTGTTTCGGCATTTGGGGTCCCCGTGCCAACCCCCCCACCAGTGTGACCTTCCGCCACATCCCCTTTTGCCAGCTGCCCCCAAGCCTGTCCCCTCGGCAGGCAAGAAGAAATAAGTCACTGTATCTTGCTTGTTCCAACGGAATGCTAAATGGAATTATCAGGAACTAGATCGATAAGTCAGTTCGCGGAAATCCTATTTCACGGGGGTGCTGCGTGCTGAGCCGCCTGGGGTCTGCCCTGGGGGTCCTGCCCGGCCCCGGGAGGTTCCTGGGATCTCCCTGGGATGGACACTCGGTGACAGTGAGGTGGCCCTCTGGCTGTCGGGGGTCCCTGTCGCTGTCCGGGGGCCAGACCAGCTCACCCTGTGCTGGCACAGAGCCTGGGGGCTGTGCCCGCCCAGGCCCCTGCCCCTGCCCCAGGCAGTGCTCAGTCCTGGGCTCCACTTCCTCTGCGGCCTCACCACACCTTCCGGAGTCCATGGCACTCCGGGAAGCTGACCTCTCCTGAGATGGACTTGCCCCGGCCCTTTGGTGATAGAACAGGATTAGGGGGCTCGTGACCCTGCCCCGCATCCTAACCTCGTCTTGACAGGTTGAGGGCCCGAGCCGGGGGACCCTCAATGAGCGTCTCCCTTGCTCAGACCCACTAGCCGTCTCTGACCCATGCGTGGTGGGATAGCCCCTGCCTGCACCCACAGTCTGAGAATACCTGAGCGTGCGGGCCAGCCCCCGTCCAGACCCGCCGCCCGCCTGAGAGATGGTGACTCAGGCCCAGAGGTGCCTGCTGGAGTGAAAGCCCAGCTGGGACCTGCCTGGCGTGGCCAGGAGGCTGCCCTGCAGGGCTGCGAGTGGGAGGGGGTGAGCGTGCAGGGAGTTTGGGCGGGACCAGCCCCCAGGGGAGTCACTGGACACAGAATCCCATCAAAAATGGATGGTGTGCTTAATAGAAATTCAAGTATTTTCGATCGATTTCGCATTTCTGCCAAGATGGCGCGGAGGTCAGGGGCCTCAGCTTTCCTCGGGGTTGAGTCTCCGCATCACTGCTGGGGGCGGGTGCCACGACACCATCACCTCGGGCGGGAGGCGCCCGGTGACCCTTGGGGTTGGAGATGCTGTGTGGGCGCTTGTCCCTGCCCTGCACTTGGGGACCGGCCAGGGTGTTGGGGATGGAACTGGGGCCCGTGGGTGGTGGCAAACTCCCTCCTGCCATGCTGTCTCTCTGGCCCGTGGCAGCGGTTTTTGTTTCTGCAAAGGTCTTTTATTTTGGGCCCACTTGAGGGTGCCCAGGGGTCCCTCCTGGCGGGGCGTGGGAGATGCCCTCCTGTCCCACGACTCCGGTCCTGATTTAAAACATACACTTAGTATAGTTTGAGTTACGTGCTGACACTGGGGTTGGCACTGGCGCTCTTTTTGTTCGGTGGCATCTTTTTGCTTTGTTTGGGCCACACCTGGCATTGCTCGGGGCTTACTCCTGGCTCTACCCTCGGGCGGGCAGGTGGACACTTGTGATTAAGCCTCGCTATTGTTCTGTCATGCCAGCCCCTCCCCCATATTTTAAATTTTATTTATCTTTTTTGCTTTTTGGGTCACACCTGGCAATGCACAGGGGTTACTCCTGGGTCTGCACTCAGGAATTACTCCTGGCGGTGCTCAGGGGACCCTATGGAATGCTGGGAATCGAACCCGGGTCAGCCACGTGCAAGGCAAATGCCCTACCCACTGTGCTATCGCTCCAGCCCCCGTATTTAATTTTTTTCCTAGTATTTTGTCCCTAATTCCTTGACTCTGCTCTTCTGTGGGTCCCCTCTGTGAAGTGACACTAATCTCTGTATAGCGGGGTCCCCTCTAGGCGGGCCCAGTTTTCTGCCCAGGGGTGCCCGTGGGCAGGTCCTAGCCTTCTGGAGGGCAGATACCTTCCGGGTGCGTCTGAGCAGCCCAACCACCAGCCGCAGGCCCGGGCGTGGGGCCGAGGCAAGGTGCTTCCCCGCGGGGTTCGTGCTGGTTCCCAAGTGTCAGGAACGTTGTTCTTATCGTCCTTCCTGTCTGCTGGTTCGGGTCACTCAGGGATTTGGCGGGCACCCTCCCGGAGACCTGATGGCCCTCCCGGGAAGCTGCTTCCTCCGGGCGCCCTTTGGGCTGGCCTCACTGCCCGGCCTGCCGCTCTGCTCACCACCTGCCCCTCTTCCCCGCGCACCGCCCTCCTCCGCCTGGGCTGTGTGTTCCGTGGTCAGATTTTGGGCCTCAAACTGGCTTTTCTGGCGATGCTCTTCCAGGGTCTGGCGACTCTGGGTGGGACGCGCAGGGTTATCTCGAGGCCCTCCTGAGGCTGGACCTGGTGTCATCGTGTGCAGACACGCCCTCTCCCGGGCCCTGGGCAGTGCTGGTCACCCTGACTCGGTCTGCACTGCCTGAGATGTGCCTGTGCGGGCCAGGTGGAGTCAGGCTGCCCCGCCCTGAGCAGCGGGTCATCTCTGCATCTCAGGCGGGAGAGGCAGAGGGTCCGATTCCACCTGGTCTCGGTCCTTGAGTTTGCCTCCCAGCTTTGGGCCACATCTGTGCCTGCCTGGCTGCTCCTGGCGCAGTGCTCGTGGGGGGGTGGCAGGCGGTGGGCTCGTGCCCTGCCTGTGCCCACCCTTGGCCAGCGCCCAGACGCCTGAGGCTGACCTGTGACCTCTCCCCAGGTCGACTTCGTCAAAGCGATGGTGATGGAGAAGCCGAGCCCCCTGCTGGTCGGGCGGGAGTTCGTGCGGCAGTACTACACGCTGCTCAACCAGGCCCCCGACATGCTGCACCGGTAAGCGCCCACGCCTGGGACGGACGGACGGACGGACGTCTAGTTCCCAGCAGGCCCTGCCCCGACCACTCGGGCCACACCCAGCTCTGCCCACCGGTCCAGTGATGCTTTGCTGGGGGTCTGCGGGGCTGTGGCAGCACCGTGGGGGTTGGGCGCCAGTGCTGAGACCCTCCCGCCACACAAGGCAGAGCGGCTGGCGGTGGCCCCTGGGTGGGCTCGGTGCTCCCGCTCTGGCCGTTGCTCTTGGCTTGGGGTGTGGGCCCTGGCTCCAGGTTCAGGGGTCGCTCGGTGGGGCTCAGGACTGGGGGGTGTCGGGGATGGTCTCTGCCAGCCCTGCCGGCCAGTCACTCCGGCCGTCCACCTCACTGTCTGAGAACACACAGGACTGTGGCTTGTGGGACACTCGGGTGTGACGCGTCGGCATTAACTCAGTTTGCCCTAGGGTTGGGCCACACCCTCTAGTGCCGGGGCGCCCGTCCCACTGGACTGCCATGCTGACCCGGGGCGAGGGCACTGCTGGCGACGCCCAGGGCTTCCAGGGGTGGCCCTCGGACGCTCCTGGCAGTGCTCTGGGGACCACAGGGGAATGAGCCCGTGTTGACCACACGCAGGGCAAGTGCCTCCTGTGCTGTCTCTTGGGCCTCTAGAATCATTATTTATTTTGGGCCACACCCAGCGATGCCTGGGGGCTACTCCTGGCTCTGCACTCAGAAATGACTCCTGATGGTGCTCGGGGGACCCTGTGGGAAGCCGGGGACCGAACCCAGGTTGGTCCAGGAGGCAGAGACCCTCCCCGCTGTGCTATTGCTCTGGACCAAGTCACATCATTTCGGAAGAAGGGATGCTCAGGATTAAAATTTTGCTTGTTGTTGTCACGTGATTCTTTAGAGTCAAGCAAGGTTTGGCTTCTCTGTTTGAAGGTTCCTTGTGTTTTAAGGTTTGGTTCTCCAGCCTGTGGAGCTGTGAGCTCAGAGCAGTGCAGAGGCTGCCCAGTGCACGCGTGTCTGCTGTTCTGGTTGCTTCATCCCAGGGGTCTGGGGCAGTCAGTGATGGCTGCTTCTGCTGTCTGGACAACGGGCCCCCATTCTGGAGAGGCGGGTCAGGCTGTGGAGAGTCTTGCCAGGAGCCTCAGGGGCTTATGTGCTAGGCGGAACAGGGGGACCCTCGTGGCCGACACGCACCTCAGGGTCCTGGAATGGTGTAGTTGAGGCAGTTGATGAACGAAGGCCACGGGAAATTTAGCCCTGGGACTGCTGACTGCTGACTGCTGACTGTGTGGGCGCTGCCCAGGGGGCTCTCAGCGGTGCCCAACGCCTCCTTCCTGCCTGGGCGCATCTGTGCACCCAGAGGGGCGAGGGGAGGGCAGGGGCCGTGACGCCGACCGTCCCCGGCAGGTTCTACGGGAAGAACTCCTCCTACGTCCACGGGGGCCTGGACTCCAACGGGAAGCCCGCGGACGCCGTCTACGGCCAGAAGGTGAGCTCCAGTGGACGCGGGCGGGGGCTCTGAGGGTCGGGTCGCTGTGCGGTGGCGTCACCCTGGGCTGGGCTGTCCCCAGGAGATCCACAGGAAGGTGATGTCTCAGAACTTCACCAACTGCCACACGAAGATCCGCCACGTGGACGCGCACGCCACCCTCAACGACGGCGTGGTGGTGCAGGTGATGGGGCTGCTGTCGAACAACAACCAGGCGCTGCGGCGCTTCATGCAGACCTTCGTGCTGGCGCCCGAGGTAGGCACGGCAGGCCGGGAGTCCCGCGGCAGGCGGGGGTGGGGGTGGGGCGAGGCAGGCGCGGCAGGCCCGGGGCGGGTGGGAGGATGCCCTGGCGCCCGAGCACAGAACCGTCTCACCACACATCAGCAACAGAAAATGGACCTTCCCGTTTGCCTTTTTGACCTCGGCTTTGGCTGGTGCTCAGGGTTCCCCGCGGCTGGGCTCGGGACCTCTCCTGGGCCTTCGTGCGCCGTGCGGGCACCTCCCCGCTGGCCTGACCCTCGGTGGCTGTTGGTGATGTCCCCCGTGGTCCAGCTATTCCTGCTTCCTTCCTCGGCCCTGGCACGGCGGGCTCCTGGGCAGATGCGTGTGGTCGCTTGGGCACCGGCTGGGGTGTGAGTGGACGTTGCTTGAGCCTCATAGCTGGCGTGGTCAGGCCTGGCCCTGTTGAGGTACCCAGTCCCTCTGAAGGGCCTGTCCGCTGTCCGCGGGGCTGACTCCTGGCAGTGTCCGGGTGCCTGGTTGGGGAGCCAGGATTTGTCTGGGTTGGCCTTACAGTCCCCAGCTCCCTGTTCTGGGGAGGGGGTATCCTGTTCTGCGGTAGTGCCACCATGCATGCTGTGTTCTGGCGGGCGAGTCTTCGGGTCCCTGTGGCTCCCGTGGCCTCTCATGTGGCAGCTGTTGCCTCCCAGGGCCGGGCGTGGGGAGGGGTTGTGGGCTTCAGGTCGCCCTGTGCCCGGGTCTGCCACGTTGTCATCTGGCCACGCTGTGCCCGGGACCTCATGCCACCGTGTGGAGCGTGCTGGGGCCACGGTGCCAGCAGGGGGCTCAGGCTGAGGGGCAGCGGCCGTGGACAGGCCCGAGGTCCGGGGCCCTGGGTGCTGGCCCTCACCCCCACCCGGGTGCCCGAGTGTCCTGTGCGGAGCCGGGAGGAGATGGTGTCCGTCGTGTGGCCGGTGGGGACGTTCCTATGGCCTGTCCCCACACCAGGCGTCTGTCGCATTGCAGGGCTCCGTGGCCAACAAGTTCTACGTCCACAACGACATCTTCAGGTACCAGGACGAGGTCTTCGGGGGCTTCGTCACGGAGCCGCAGGAGGGTGAGTCTGGGCGTTGGTGGGGCCAGGCTCTCCCTGACGGGCGAGCAACTGGGACCGGCGGGTTTCGTCTGGAGCACGTGGAGGGTGGCCCTGGGGAGGTGTGCTGAGCCCTGGGTGAGGAGACGCCCTGCCTGACCCGGCCCTGGGGGTGCTGCTTCCATGGCTGTCTGGGAGGGGGGTGCTCTGGGCTTATGCCTGGCTCTGCTCGGAGATCCCAGGGGACGTGGTGGTGGCCGAACCCGCCTTAGGTGTGCAAGGTGAGGTCCAGGCACTGCCGGGTGTGGCACAGGAACTGACTGACTTGGGGTGTGGAGGAAGCACAAGCGCTTCCCGGCGGGGCCCAGGGCGGGTGGGGGGAGGGGTAGCCCAGGCCGTGTCCAGGCTCCCACCGGCTGCTTCCTGCCTGCTGCGGTCCTCGAGTGCAGATTGGGTGCAGTCCGGTTGGTTGGATTTCAAGCTCAGTTGGATTTCTTCTTGTGCAGAATCTGAGGAGGAGGTGGAGGAGCCTGAAGAGAGACAGCAGACGCCCGAAGCCGTCCCTGATGATGCCGGAACGTTCTACGACCAGGCCGTCGGGTAGAGAGACCTTGTCCTTCCCGTCCTTTCTGCGGAGGCTGGATTGGGTTGTTATCATTAGGGCTGACAGTGGCATCGTCTGAGTTCTTCAGAGATGGATCCTGGGGAAGGACCGGCCTGTGCCCAGGCCTCAGTGCACCTGCACGCCCTCCCCATCCGGAGTGAGACCCCACCCCTCAGCTCTGAGCTCTGGGCCTGCCAGGGGGCCGTGGGGGCAGAGTCTGTCCTGACCTTTGTCCCGGCAGTTGGTATCTGACAGTCGGTGGCAGTGCTCGGGGCTCCCCTGGGGTGGTGGGACATCTTTGTGTTTTTGGTTTTTTTTTTAGACCTCTTTTTTTTTTTTTTAACTTTTTGGGTCACACCCAGCGATGCTCAGGGGTTATTCCTGGCTCTGCACTCAGGAATTACTCCTGGTGGTGTTTGGGGGACCATATGGGATGCTGGGGATGGAACCCAGGTCGGCTGCGTGCAAAGCAAACGCCCTACCCGCTGTGCTATCACTCTGGCCCCCAAATTTATTTTTATTATTAATAAATTACCTATTCTAGTACCAGATCCTTACCAGATCTATGTTTTATACATTTTTCTCTTCCAGTTTTTATTTGTACTTTCTTTGGTACATTGCATTTTTTCACAATGCTATCAACTTCTCAATAGTCTTAAGATCAAAAGTTTTATAATTGAAGAAACGCAAGTTAAGATTTTTCTTTTCTTTTAGGGATCATGTTTTATTTGTCTTAAGGAAATCTTTTCCAAACACAAAGTAAGAGAAACATTTTTTTTCTGGTCTTTCCTTCTAAAGCCTGAAGGCTTTAAATCCTACATTTACTTAAGTGCATAATCCTTTTGAGTACATTTGTTAGCATGTGAATTTCAATTGTCTGGCATCAGTTACTGAAAATACTTTCTTTGTTGAACTGCTTTGGTGACTGCACTTTAAGTAAATTAACCAAGTGTATATTTGTCTATTTCTAGAGTTGCTGTTATAGACCAGCAAAATATGCTTTATGCGAACATTTCACTGACCTGACCAGACACTTGAAAGAAAATCTTGAAATCTGTCAGGGTAAATCCTTCAATTTTGTTCTTATTCTTCCAAGTTGCTTGTCTACTCTAAACCCTTTTTGTTTCTATATGCGTTATAGAATTGAATCCTCTATAATTTTTTTTTGGTAATTTTTGTTTGTTTGTTTGGGGATCACACCCAGCAATTCTCAGAGGTTACTCCTGGGTCTGCACTCAAGGATCATTCCTGGTGGTGCTCAGGGGACTATATGGTATGCCGGGGATCGAACCCATGTTGGCCCCATGCAAGGCAAACGCCCTGCCCGCTGTACTATTGCTCCGGCTCCTTCAATTCAGCTAGTTCTACAAATTTATGATGGAGTCTTGTCTGCAACTGCACTGAATCAAGAGATCAATTGAAGGAGTATAGTTACCTTGGTGGGCTGGAGTGATAGCACAGCGGTAGGGCATTTGCCTTGCGCGCGGCCAACCAGACCAACTCAGGTTCCATTCTTCCATCCCTCTCAGAGAACCCAGCAAGCTACCGAGAGTATCCCGCCCACACGGCAGAGCCTGGCAAGCTCCCCGTGGCATATTTGATATGCCAAAAACAGTCACAAGTCTCACAATGGAGACGTTACTGGTGCCCAACCAAGCAAATCGATGAACAACGAGGACAACAGTGTTACGACAGTGCTACAATTACCTTGGTGGTTTGGGTTTTTCTATGATGAGTCCATGTTATCCATGAAGTTAGGACTATTATTTTCTCACAATATTTTACAGTTTAAAGTGTACCAGTCTAACATTTTTATTAAATTTTCTACTTAAGTAATCATTTGGATGCTATTATACATGGCATTGTTCCCAATTTTGACCTCTATTATCACCACATTAAAACAGTTAGACCTTTTGTATTAAACTTGTGCCCTCGGGGCCAGAGAGATAGTACAATAGGGAGGGCATTTGCCCTGCACATGGCCGACCCAGGTTTGATCCCCAGCATCCCATATGGTTCCCGAGCACCACCAGGAGTGATTCCTGAGTGCAGAGCCAGGAGTAACCCCTGAGCAACACTGGGTGTGACCCAAAAAGCAAAAAACTAAAAAAAAAATTTTTTTAAAGTAAACATGTGCCCTCTGTATTAAATTAACCCACTGATGTTCTAACAGCTTTTCCATAGATTCATGAAGATTTCCCACGTAGAATATCTTGTTTTCTACGTAGGTTTCCTTGACAAGCAGTAACGATTTTCTTTGCTTTAATGCACTTCCTGGGCCCTCCACGACAATGCTGTGTAGGAGAGGTGAAAGCTGCTGGCTGAGGCATTCCTGAGCCCAGAACATACATCATTTCTCTCAGTAAGAAGCAGCTTTCAGAGATGCCCTTTATCAGGTTGAATAAATTCTCTCCTGTTCCCACATTTTCAACGCAAGTGAATATTGGCTGCCATCACATGCTTCCTCTCCTCCTACTCAGATCATTGTTTTCCTTTTTATTTCCTTTCTAATATGATAAATCACAGTAATTTTCAGATTTGAGAGCTGCCTTCTGTTCCTGGGATAATACTCCACGGTGAAGTCTTGGATGACGATTCGTGTACTCAGCTGGATTTTACTTGCCAATGTCAAAGTTACCAGTTTTTTTATTAACATGAAAATACTTACTGGTTTTGGCATATTGAATACACAACAGATAGCTTGTGAGGCTCTGCCGTGCGGCGGAATACTCTCGGTAGCTTGCCAGGCTTTCTGAGAGGGATAGAGGCTTTTGGGGCGACCTCTAATCGTCCTTGTAGGTGTTACCATATTTGAACCCTATCAAATAGGGTATGGCAATTCCGGAAGATGGGTATTTAATGTCTTATAATGTGTCACGTGGCCGCAAAGCAGCCGCATGGGTTCGGAAAGCGTCCTGGAATGTGGCGGCGGCTGGGTAGTGGAGGAGTGTACAAGAAGGGAGCAACTATTGCCCGATCTGCCTATTGTCTGTCATCTACAAGTTGTTCACTCGAGTCATCCTAAATAGGATTGGCAGA